>BLSH010200858.1:21341-32263 GCA_018402905.1 Glandirana rugosa | reverse complement strand
ACTGGATTTTCTGATAATAGATCGTAGGTGGGAGAGGGTTGATTTTCTGACCAAGTTATTGTTTGGACTATGTGATACCCCCTTGTAACTCTTGGTATGTTGTGGTATGTTTTTGGATGTTTCGACCGAAAAGTCGAGTCAATAGTTGTGGGGCAAGGAGTTTTGAATGAGAGGGTGTTAAGCTCGAAGCTAGTTTCGTACCTTTTGGGATGTGTGGAGTTTCACCTTGGTAGAGGGGTGATTCGGCGATGTTTAGGGTTAAGTTTACGAGTTGGACAATAGAGGCCTAGACGTATAGGAGTTGACCCGTCGAGTCATGTATATTAGGGAGGTTCATTTCAAGGATGAGCTGTTGGAGAAATAGAAGTTCCATAGTTCATAGGGTAGTTTGCCTTCCATATGGGGATGTGCATTCAGGCAACGTTTGAGTCTGTGGTAGCTGAGAAAGTCCTTGTCTGGTATTTGATACTGTGCCTGAGCATCACTAAAAGTTTTATTTAGCAGCATAGAGCGTAGCTCAGATGTGTATTGTACAGGATGGCCTGCCCAGTTGAGGATATGCAGATCCGGAGATAACAGGTTGAGCATTTGAATTGGGATTTGTAGCGGCTTAGTGGGGAGATGGTTCCACTTTGAGGTGTGTAGGGTTTTCCATGCTTTGATCGAAGCTCGAATTGTGGGAGAGTAAGTTTTGAGGAACGGGGTGTTGATAACTGAGCTGAAAAGCCAGCTTTGTAGGTTTTTGTATGGTGTTGTATGGTTCTCAATGTTCCCCCATAGTGTATCAGGTTTGTTATTGAACCAGTCTTTTAGTTGGGAGAGGGTGGATGCTAGATAATAGTCTTTTAGGTCAACCATTCCCATTCCTCCAGCTGCTCTGTATTTAATAAGTCTGGTATGGCTGCATCTTGCTTTTTTACCTTGCCAGACATATTTGTTGGTTATGGATTGAAGTGACGCTAGGAATGTGGTTGGCAGTGGTATAGGTACTGTGCGGAACACAGAGATTTTGGGGAGGATCATCATTTTGTACGCAGCCAGACGCCCTGTCCAGGAAAGTTCAAATTTGCCAAATGTAGCTGTTTCTTCAATGAGCATTTGTTTTAGCCCCTGGTAATTGCTTTCAAATTGTCCTTTTGAGGCTCCAGTTAGAGTAATGCCTAAATACGGGATTCCACCTTCTGCCCAGGAATAGGAGTATTGATGGCGAAGTAGGGTGCTGGTTGTTGTGGCTTGACCAAGTTCTAGAATGTGGGATTTGGTGGCGTTTACCTTATAGTACGAAATAGAGCTAAATCTATGCAATCCTTTTTGAATCGAAGGCAGGGAAGTAAGGGGGTTTGTGATCATCATTATTACATCATCTGCAAATAAATTTATTTTGTGCTCTATATCTCCAATTTTTAGTGCAGTGATGAGTTTTGGGATCTGATATGTTCGGCTAGGGGTTCCATGAGGAGATTGAAGATAAGTGGGGATAGGGGGCAGCCTTGGCATGTGTCATTAGTAATTTAGAAGGGTCTGGACAGCATTTCCGAGGTGTATACCGGGGCTTATGGTTTGGAATATAATGCCATAATGGCAGATAGTATACGTCCCTGGAAGCCAAATATTTGGAGAGTTTTTCCAAGATAATCCCAGTGGACCCTGTCGAACGCCTTCTCTACGTCTAATGAGGGGAGTAGAGAAGGCATTCATGTGATTTCCACATGGTATATGATATTGATGAGTCTGCACGTAGCATCAAAGGGTTATCTACCTCTGGTGAAGCCTGATTGGTCTTTGTTGATTAACATGGGCATAATGTCAATTAGCCAAGATGCTATGAGCTTGGCATATATCTTGGTATCTAAGTTTAACAGGGAAATGGGCCTGAAGTTTTGCGGTAGTGTTGGTTCCTTTCCTGGCTTCGGGAGAGTTATAATTAGTGCGTGTAATATTTCAGGTGGGAGAGAAGAGGTGGAGGCAGCATTATTGCACCCCTGAGCTAGGTGAGGGGCTAGGATTGTTGAGAATTGTTTAAAATATTCCCCTGTTAATCCATCAGGGTCGGAGGATTTGTTTGGTGGTAGGGAGGAGATAACCTTCATGACTTCTAGAGTAGTAAAGGATGCGTTTAGAGATACTAATTGGTTATGGGATAAAGTGGGCAGCTTAATTTCTTGCCAAAAGAACGCTATGTCCTCGGGGGATAGTTGGGTGTTTGTGGGGTCCTCTTTTAGGTTGTAGAGAGTATTGTAGTACTGGCTAAAGGTGCCCACTATTGCCTGTGGGTCTAACAGTTTTTCTTTTGAGGTGGGATGGAAAATATGCATGATTTTTGTTTTAGCATGGTAGCCTTTAATTCTCAGGGCCATGGCTTTCCTTGCTTTGTTTCCAGTCGAATAGTATTAAACTTTGATTTTTTTTGGGCTCTTTCAAAAGTTCCTAATAAGTGTGTCCTTAGCTCTTGTCTAAGGGCCAGGAGATGTGCTTTCAGGACAGGTGAGGGATTTGATTGATTTTGGTGTTCTAGGGTTTTTATATTGGATATCAGGGTGTCTAGACGCTGTGATTTCCTCCTCTTCTCTCTAGCAGCTAACTGAATAATGACCCCCCTTATAAAAGCCTTGTGGGCATTCCAGAGCACCGTGTTGTTTGGAACTGATCCTTTGTTCAATTGAAAGAACTCCTCTAGTTGGTCCCAGATGAAGGTGGAGTGTTCTAGGGATTGGATGATTGAGGCGTTAGCTCTCCAGATCCTGGTGGTTAAGGATAAAGGGAGGTTGTTGACAGTAATGCTAATGGGTGCATGGTCTGACCACGTGATGGTAGATATTGTGGATTGGGTAACCTTGGACAAGGTCCATTTGTCAACTAGGAAGTAATCTATCCTAGTGTATGAGTTGTGTCTATGTGAGAAAAAGGATAGTCTCATTCAGTGGTGTGGTGACATCTCCACACATCAAACAGTTTGCTGTTTCTCAATAGCGAACCCATGGGGGATGTTTTCCTTCCAGAGCTGTGTGAGGTGTCTATTGTAGGAGCAGGTGTAATATTGAAATCCCCACAAATGATGAGTGATCCCTGTTTGAATTGGTAGATTTTTTTTAATAATCTGTTTAAGAATTTTATTTGTCTGCGGTAAGGTGCGTAGATATTGACTATGGTGTATTTGACTCCGTCGATGGTGCAGTTCAGGGCTAAGTATCTGCCGTCTGTGTCACTCAGGCTGTCATGTAATGTGAAAGCTAGGGAATTATTATTTTTTTTTTTCAAAATGTTTTTATTTGGTTTTAAAAAGGAAACAGTTATTCATATAGGACGCAGCCTATAGGATAACAGCAACAGAACATAATACGTTCTACCAATAGACAATGAGTTTGCATAGTATAGTCAATAATACAAGCGGTTATCATATAGCAAATGAGACACAGCATGTAAGTGTATTAGCCTCAGAAAGCTAGGGATTTTTTTATGGCTATTAGTACACCATTCTTTTTAGATGGTCCGGAAGCTTTAAAAATATGGGGGAAGTTTTTATTGCTGCATTTGGGTTCAGAGTCAATTTGGAAATGTGTCTCCTGGATGCAGACTATCTCACTGTGAGTGTCTTGTGCTGTGCCCCACATGAATGCTCTTTTAGCAGGATAATTTAATCCTTTGGCATTGAGCGAAAGGAATTTTGGCATTGTGGACTAGGTGTTGGTGGTTGTTGGTGGAATAAGTGCTCACAGTTTTGCAGAGATGGTTGTCTGTTCAGAAGGGTCCTGGAGTGTCTGGACTCCAGTTGAATGTTTCACTGCTGGTGAGTGGCTGTACTTGCAGAAGGGACGTATGCTCTCCGAGGGGGTAGGTGGGAGAAGGATGGAAGAGAAAAAGAAGATTAAATAACTTAAAGCTTAAAACAGTACGAAAAAGTAAAACAGTCTTTACAATAACTCGTGTAAAGTGACCTGCTCAATGGCAGGTGATAGGGTTCAGCAGATAGTTGTAGGGGTCTTGTTAGAAAAAGATTGTGCTGAGGACGTGTTTGCACTTGATTGTTGTTTCGTCTAGCCCCCGGAGGAGGCAGTGCCGGGCAGGTCTATTTAAACAGTGTGCTTCCTGTAAGCAAGTGCTGTCCGTTGTACAGCGTTTAGCGTGAGTTCCTTGCTTCCTGACTATCTGATACCTGTTCCTGTGACCCAGCCTGCTTTGACCCTGCTCTGAACTCTGCCTGCACCGACCCCGGCTTCCATGACCACTCTTCTGCCTGCTCCCTTGTACCTTGCTGCCTGAACGTTGCCGACCCAGCCTGCACCCGACCATCCGTCTGCCTGAACCCTCCCGCCAGTTACCGACTTGGACTGCCTCACGACCCTTCTGCCTGCATGAGCTCCAGCGGACATCTACCTTGCACCAGTGACTGTCCAGCCCTCATGCCCCCCCATGCTCCTGAGTTCCCTGTCTGCACTACCAGGGACTCCCGAACCGGGGCCGCAAGAGAGGTACCCCCTGCATAAGCCAGACTCCATCACCAGGTACGTGACAGGTCTGCTGATCAGATTGTCAGGGGTAGAGTTTGTGACTAATGTGACAAGCAGGCACAGGCCGGAGGAGAAAAGGTATTGCTACGATATTGTTCAGACCGCTAGCCTGGTGTGGAGTTGATGCAATCAGTAACACGGTTTCTGGAGGGAGGCTTGTCGCTTACTCTGGTGGTTGATTTTGCGTTGGAGGGATTTTCTGGGATTATCCCCCACAAATTAAGCAATTTGAGGCCCTCTTCCACTGTGTGGATATTGTGTTTCACACCATTTTTTGTAACCATTTACTTAGTGGGGAATCCCCATTGATAAGGGATCCTGTGGTTACTGAGAGGTTTAATGATGGTATTCAATTGTGGCCTTTGTTGCCGGGTATATTGTGATATATCCGCAAAGAGTAGTAATTTGGTATATGGTGGCGGTAGTTGGTCCAGGTGTCTAGCCTTTGATAAAAGGAGCTCCTTCGTATGGTAGAAATGGATTTGCATGAGTACGTTCCTTGGTATTTCCGCAGGGAGATGAGATGGCTTGGGGAGCCTATACATGCGATCTATAATGGTCTCCGATGGTAATAAGTCGGGTAATAAAGAGGACATATTTCCTGGCGTATGTATTGAGGTCTGAGGGCAAAATGGTTTCAGGCGCGACCAGTCCTCGAGGTCTGCCATTTTGGCCCTCAGCCATTGTTGTTCATCGTGTGTGTGGTCTTGTGCATCGACCAGGTCATTCACCGTTAATGTCATTTCCCCAATTTTGCATTTGATGTGATGAACTTTCTGCCCCACCGTATTTATTTCTGATGCGAATCGGTGGAACATGGAGGATATGTCCCCCTGAATTGAGCTGTGTAGTGATAGGAGCATCTCCTTCATTGTGGTGTCAAGCACCAGTTGGTTTAATGTGGGGAATGCTGCTATTGGTGATGTATGTGCATCTGATGGCGCTCTGACCTCAGATGCAAGGCTCACCTCATTTTCTGGCCTATCCAGATCCAGTCGCATCCGTGACTTAGCAGGGCTTTTGCTACCAGACAAGGGTGACGATGTAGCCACAACCCCAGAGGGATCGGCCTGGGTGAAGATTTCAGGGCCATCGTCATCCGGGAGGTCCGTATATGACTCACACGTTTCATGTGCTAGGCTGCAGGTGCCATCTTGTCTTCTCCCTCCCGGCTCTTTTTCAGCTGGCGGTATTCTTTGTGCTTGTGGGACATGTTGCGGGTTGTGCCCGGTCCATGGGTGTCTTCCGTGGATGAAACGGTCGGTTTGGGTAGCGGTGCTGTACCAGTGTGCTGTGCCGGTCTGTGCAGGAGCTGGTGCCTCAGATGTCCATACTGCTCGGCGGTTAGCCACGCTAGACTCTTATATTTTTTGAAGAAGTCAATGGGGATATGAATAGGGATTGTTTGTAGAATGTTTGTAGAATGTAGAGGAAGCGAGGTAGGGTATTCATTTTTAGTATGGCAGCTCTGCCAAACCATGAGAAAATGGGTTTGTTCCAGAGGTGAGGCTTTGTAGGATGGGAAGGTAGTTCTTATGGTATAAGTCTTTAAGATGTCGGGGGGAATTGGATGCCTAAGTAGGTAATTGCATCTTGTTTCCAATGGAAAGGAAAGTTTCTTTGGCATTGGGTGACTGTATGCTTTGGCAGGGAGACATTTAGGGCATGAGATTTGGAAAAGTTAATCTTAAGATTGGAGATTGTTTTGAATTGGCAGAATTCTACTAAAAGGTTGGGAAGGGAGACATGGGGTTCTTTGAGGAAGAGGAGCATATCATCGGGGAAGGCCCCTAGCTTGTGTTCTTTGTCACGGGTGTGTATTCTTCTATTGTCAGGATTTGATTTGAGTAGGAAGGGTTCTAGTGTAAGTACGAACAGGAGGGGGCAACCTTGCCTCATGCCGTTATGGATAGAGAAGGCATCCGACAGGAGGCGATTGACACAGACTTTGGCTGTAGGGTTGGAGTATAGAGACACTATGAAGCTTAATAGCCGGTTACCCAAGCCTACTGATCAGAGTACAGCTTCCATGTAGTCCCAGGCCACCCTGTCAAACGCCTTCTCCAAGCCAAGGGATAGAAAGAAGCCAGCTTGGTTAGAGGAGGTTAAGAAGTGGTGTAGGTTGATCGCTTTGACAGTATTATCTCTGGCTTCTCTTCCAGTGATGAAGCCTACTTGGTCATGGGCAATGATAGAGGGGAGGAGGGGGAGAAGTCGGTTAGCTAGGGTCTTGGAAAATATTTTAACGTCTACATTTAATTAGGAGATAGGTCTATAACTTGCTGTTTGAGTGGGATCCTTAACTGGTTTGGGTATGACTACAATGTGAGCTTCAAGTAATCCTGAAGGGAGTGGTTTAGTTGCAGAAATGTAGTTGAATGCTTTAAGAAAAGGGGATGAGAGTATTTTCGAGAATGTTCCAAGAAAGGTTGAGGCATTTAGCATGCGATGATATTATTCTCAGAGATAACAATTCAGTGGGGTTTTTGGGGTGGGTCATGTCTGGTGTTGTGAATGAGGTAAGTTCCAGGGGTAGAGAGAAAGAGAGGTGGTGGTGTGAAAAGCTTCCCAATACGTTGCCGGGGTGAGATCAGGAGGGAGAGAGAAATGGACAACCGTAAGGGTTTGTTTTAGAATGGGGGGGTTAAGGTGTCAAAGGTCTGATAAGTAAGGGGTAGGAAAGCGGGGGGAATTGGGGCAAATGAGAGGGAAAGGGGTAGGGAGTAGGAGTGGGGAGGGAGAAAGAGGATATGGGATTAAACCCGGAGGGGTGAGAGTAGACCAACTAAGTCAACCTGTTCAATAGGGGGGTCCAGAAATAGTCAGCAAGAGCTACCAGAGCTTGCTGTGTGGGGGTATGCAAGGTAACAGTTGTGAGACATTCAGAGTCTCTGTCACTTTTGAGGTCGAGGGTGATTATGTGGAGGTACTCGGTGTTGGATTTGTAGAGGTTTGTCAGGTAGAGGGTGTGTTTGAGCCCAAAGTTGGAGTAGTATTATAGTGGGGGAGATAGAGGCATTGATAGCTATAGGTTAGAATCTGGAAGTAAGGTGGAAGGGTTTTATAGCTGTGTACTTTAAGTCTGTAGTGATAAATAGTTAAAGAGAGGGATTTATGGAGTGATGGTTGTTAAGATAGGGGTTGTGGGATTGTTGTATAACAAGGTATTGTATTCCTCAGGCGTGGATATTGAATTCAGGGGTAGATGGATGCATTGGTATCTGGTCAAATGTAAAAAAAATTTTTACCAGCGGTGACTGAGAAGCCATGGTCGTGCTTGCACGACAATGCATATAAGGAACGTGTATACAAATAACAATCTGTCAGCTATTTCAACTCTTATCTTATAGGTTACCTGGATGGGAATTCCGGAGGGGGAAGAGGTGATAGGCGAAAGAAATGACTTTCTGGGAATATACAGGTTCGTTATGATTGCCCTCTGTGGGGGATTGAGAATTAAGTTTGAGCTGCATAAAGGCTCAATCTGTAAGGGAAAAGAAGGATCTTAGCATAGGATTGTTTACATCCAGTGTAAAACTTGGGTGTGTGGTGTGTCCCTCTGGAATTTTTCCGTGCCCGGGGTAAAACAGGTAGGTAACATTGCCTCCTCAGGCTTAACATGGAAAAAAACATTGCAAGAGGTCTAGGAGAGGTCTCAGCTCTTTTCTGCGTTGTAAGGTAATAGTGGATAAGTCCTGGAAGATCTTAACTTCTATACCATGGGATAGTAAGTGCCCTCTGTTGTGGGCCTTCCTGAGTATTTCTTCTTTTTGGGGGAAGCAGAGCAGGCAAAAGGCTAATTCTCTCAGGGTGTCTGTGTCTCTCCCCCGAGGCCTGAGTGCTGGCTGGGCTCTATGGTTTCAGGAAATCCTCTTACCCTTAGGTTGTGCCTCCTGCCCCGATTGTCGAGATCCTTGAGATGGCGATAAAGTTCTCGTTGGTGGATTGAGTGAGACTCTGTCACTTGCTGGACCTGGCAAAGTGAGGCATCATGGCGGGCTGTTGTTTTCTCCACCTCCCCCACCCTGGTGCTGATGGAGTGTATGTCTTCTCGTAGGTCTGAAATGACAGCTGAGAGAGTGTTTTTGATGTCTGCTGCAATTTCATAAAGATCACAACGGCTGGGAGTTGCCATTCTTGCTGCCATTCTTCTATTATCCTGTGATCTGTTTGGACTTACGTTGGCAGAGCAGGCCCTTCGGGATGCGGCCTGTGTGTCAGACATGGAGCCCCTCTGGAATTGTGTACGGAATAGCTCCAGGATGTTGCCACTTCATTGGGTTCCCTGATCGTGTGGTGAGCAGATCCTGGTTGCTACGTTACTTTCCCACCGGCATTCCGTGCTTTGTATCTCCATTAGAAGTAGCTTAAGACCTTGTGGTGGCGGAGCTCAGGAGTTAGGCGGCCATCTCAGACCGGGACCAAACCACGCCCCATATTTGCCTATTTTTAACATAGTTCCATTGAAGTGCTGCAATATAGATGGCATTAAAAAGGATTGACACAATCTACAGTAGATACTATTTATACAGAAACTTTAATTGTGGTCCTCAAACCAAATATTGACAGGAAACTATCCATTTTTAAATCAAAATTTTTATTCAATACAGAATGTCCTTCAGTTATTCTAAAAAATAGACATTACATCTTCAATTAGTCAGGTTTGGTTTAATTGTCCAACTAAGGTTTCAAATGTTCAGTCGTTAACATTCTGGGTATCCAATGTACTCAACACAATTCCATTTACACAGCAGCCTATAGCAAAAAAAGTCAATTTATAATACAGTCTGATCAATTTAACCATCAATTGAGGGAGTTAGCATGGTGCTAGGTATTATAGGAATGTTTACTACCCCTTGTATCTTTTATTTATTGTTCAAAACAACTTTATATGTCATATGAACATTCATACTTATACCCCCATTTCCACATTTTGTCATGTTACAACCAAAAACTTAAATGTATTT
This sequence comes from Glandirana rugosa, assembly GCA_018402905.1. Taxonomy (NCBI): domain Eukaryota; kingdom Metazoa; phylum Chordata; class Amphibia; order Anura; family Ranidae; genus Glandirana; species Glandirana rugosa. The sequence goes on along the minus strand of BLSH010200858.1, from coordinate 22,788 downwards.
TATTGGGATTTTATGGGATAGACCAACACAAAGTGGCACATAATTGTGAAGCAGAAGGAAAAAGATAAATGGTTTTCAATTTTTTTTTACAAATAAATATCTGAAAAGTGTGGTGTGCATTTGTACTCTGATACCCCTAATTAAAATCTAGAGAACCGGGGGGCGTGGCTTGAAGCATCCACGGACGGACGCATCCCAAGGAGCTCCGCACGATACGAGGCTAATCCGCAGCAATCCGGGCTCAGGAAAGGAGGGTGAGATACCAGCTCTGCTCAGTTTATCTCCCCACATCTCCTGCTTCAAATCGGGACCATTATCTTCCCGATCGTCACCCGGCGCCCGCGGGGCCGAAAATCGAGCCCGCGGCTTTTGCGGCCTACCGCTGCCGGACCTTATGGTCAGGTCCCTGGAGCCACTTTTCTCCATCCAACCCTGCCGCTCCTCTAAATACCCCCCCCGGGCACCTACCCTGACAGGGATTTACCTCTGAGCATCTGTTAAAGCCCAGAAAAAGAAATCAGAAGCACTGGGTGAGGCCTACCTAGGCCCTGAGTGACTTCCCCTACCACAAATACCCCTGGACTCTTTATGTAGTACCACATCAGCATAACTCCTTATCCCCTCTTGGAACTGACCCTGGCTGCCTAGGGGCCACGCGATATTTTACGGTGCTGAAAGACCAATAATGTGCTAGCTTAAAAATTAGTCTTGACCCCTCCAGATGATCACCGCGAGACCAACTGGTTCTAAAACCACAAAACCGTGATAAGGCAGAAGTGACAGAAGGGAGTGAGACACCTTTTTCCTTTTCTCTATCAAGATATACTCTTGCATGACCGGTAAGAAAAAGGCGCAAAGCCGCCGCTCAAACCAACACAATTTAACTAATTATCTGTTACGCTCAGCTCAAAAGGGAAAGATGAGTCAAAATAGCGCTAAAAAACAGGCCCTGTCCGCCGCTCCTCCATCTACTCCTACCGCTCATCCAGACAGCGAAAAGTCCTCTCAACTTACCAAAGCAGATCTTGACGAGAGCCTTACGATTATATATGAAAAATTAGCCGCTAAGATACAATCAGAGGTGCATAAATCCACCAACGCCCTCTCCTCTGAAATAGCAGCCTTGGGCAACCGGACGGATCTCTTGGAAACCAAACACAACGAACTATCTCTCGCCCACAACGACTTGAGAAAGGACTTTGAATTACTCGCTGAAAATTTTTCATTTGCTCAGGCCCAAATGGAAGACCTGGACAATCGCAATAGGCGTAATAACCTTCGCGTTAGAGGGGTCGCAGAAACGGTAACCGACCTGATCCCAGCCATGAATAAATTGTTTCAGGATCTAATGCCAAATACACCAGTAGAAGCCTTTAAATGTGATAGAATCCATAGAGCGCTCAGACTCAAGCCCCCAGCGGACAAACCTCCCCGCGACATCATAATG
>BLSH010200841.1:174359-185137 GCA_018402905.1 Glandirana rugosa | reverse complement strand
GTGTGTCATTTAATCTCAGTATAAATACAGCTGTTCTGTGAAGCCCTCAGAGGTTTGTTAGAGAAGCTTAGTGAACAAACAGCATCATGAAGGCCAAGGAACACAGCAGACAGGTCAGGGATAAAGTTGTGGAGAAGTATAAAGCAGGGTTGGGTTATAATAAAATCTCCCAAGCTTTGAACATCTCACGGAGCTCTGCTCAATCCATCATCGGAAAATGGAAAGAGTGGCACAACTGCCAACCTACCAAGACATGGCCGTCCACCTAAACCAGGGGTAAGCAACCTCGGCACTCCAGCTGTGGTGAAACTACAAATCCCATCATGCCTCTGCATTTAGGAGTCGTGCCTGTGATTGTCAGGGTCTTGCAATGTCTCATGGGACTTGTAGTTTCATCACAGCTGGAGGGCCGAGGTTGCCTACCAATGACGTAAACTGACCGGCCGGGCAAGGAGAGCATTCATCAGAGAAGCAGCCGAGAGGTCCATGGTGACTCTGGAGGAGCTGCAGAGATCCACAGCTCAGGTGGGAGAATCTGTCCACAGGACAACTATTAGTCGTGCCCTCCACAAATCTGCCCTTTATGGAAGAGCGGCAAGAAGAAAGCCATTGGTGAAAGAAAACCATAAGAGGTCCGGTTTGCAGTTTGTGAGAAGCCATGTGGGGGACACAGCAAACATGGGGGGGACACAGCAAACATGGGGAGGGGGGGGGGGGCACAGCAAACATGGGGAAGAAGGGGCTCTGCTCAGATGAGACCAAAATTCTACTTTTTGGCCTAAAAGCAAAACTCTATGTGTGGCGGAAAACTAAAACTGCACATCCCCCTGAACACTCCATCCCCACTGTGAAACATGGTGGTGGCAGCTTCATGGTGTGGGGATGCTTTTCTTCAGCAGGGACAGGGAAGCTGGTCAGAGTTGATGGGAAGATGGATGGAGCCAAATACAGGGCAATCTTAGAAGAAAACCTGTTAGAGTCTGCAAAAGACTTGAGACCGGGGCGGAGATTCCCCTTCCAGCAGGACAACGACCCTCAACATCCAGCCAGAGCTACAATGGAATGATTTAGATCAAAGCACATTCATGGGTTAGAATGGCCCAGTCACAGCCCAGACCTAAATCCCATTGAGAATCGGTGGCAAGACTTGAAAATTGCTGATCACAGAGCTCTCCATCCAATCTGACAGAGCTTGGGGGATTCTGCAAAGAACAATGGGCAGAAATGCCCTCTCTAGATGGGCAAAGCTGGCAGAGACTTCCCCAAAAAGACTCCCAGCTGTAATTGCAGGGAAAGGCGGTTCTACAAATTATTGACTCCGGGGGGCGCCATACAAATGCCCCCCACACTTTTCACAGATTTATTTGTATCATTTATCATTTTCCTTCCACTTCACAATTATGAGACACTTTGTGTCGTCCATAAAATCCCAATAAAATACATTGATGTTTTTGGGTGTCACATGAGAAAATGGGGGGAATCTCTAGGGGTATGAAGACTTTTTCAAGGCAATGCAACTCCTCTCTCCCTATGTATATATATATAGTCTATTATCCCTCTATGTATATATATATAATCTATTATCCCTCTATGTATATATATATATATAGTCTATTATCACTCTATGTATATATATATATATAGTCTATTATCCCTCTATGTATATATATATAATCTATTATCACTCTATGTATATATATATAATCTATTATCACTCTATGTATATATATAGTCTATTATCCCTCTATGTATATATATATAATCTATTATCCCTCTATGTATATATATATATATAGTCTATTATCACTCTATGTATATATATATAATCTATTATCCCTCTATGTATATATATAGTCTATTATCCCTCTATGTATATATATATATAGTCTATTATCCCTCTATGTATATATATATAATCTATTATCCCTCTATGTATATATATATAGTCTATTATCCCTCTATGTATATATATATAGTCTATTATCCCTCTATGTATATATATATAGTCTATTATCCCTCTATGTATATATATAGTCTATTATCCCTCTATGTATATATATATAGTCTATTATCCCTCTATGTATATATATATATATATTCTATTATCCCTCTATGTATATATATATAATCTATTATCCCTCTATGTATATATATATAATCTATTATCCCTCTATGTATATATATATATAGTCTATTATCACTCTATGTATATATATATATATAGTCTATTATCACTCTATGTATATATATATAGTCTATTATTCCTCTATGTATATATATATATAGTCTATTATCCCTCTATGTATATATATATATATATATATATATATAGTCTATTATCACTCTATGTATATATATATAGTCTATTATCCCTCTATGTATATATATAATCTATTATCACTCTATGTATATATATATAGTCTATTATCCCTCTATGTATATATATATAGTCTATTATCCCTCTATGTATATATATATATATATAGTCTATTATCCCTCTATGTATATATATATATAGTCTATTATCACTCTATGTATATATATATATATAGTCTATTATCCCTCTATGTATATATATAGTCTATTATCCCTCTATGTATATATATATAGTCTATTATCCCTCTATGTATATATATATAGTCTATTATCCCTCTATGTATATATATATAATCTATTATCACTCTATGTATATATATATAGTCTATTATCCCTCTATGTATATATATATATATAGTCTATTATCCCTCTATGTATATATATATAGTCTATTATCCCTCTATGTATATATATATAATCTATTATCCCTCTATGTATATATATATATAATCTATTATCCCTCTATGTATATATATATAGTCTATTATCCCTCTATGTATATATATATATTCTATTATCCCTCTATGTATATATATATAGTCTATTATCCCTCTATGTATATATATAGTCTATTATCACTCTATGTATATATATATAGTCTATTATCCCTCTATGTATATATATATATATATAGTCTATTATCCCTCTATGTATATATATATATTCTATTATCCCTCTATGTATATATATATATATATATTCTATTATCCCTCTATGTATATATATGTAGTCTATTATCCCTCTATGTATATATATATAGTCTATTATCCCTCTATGTATATATATAGTCTATTATCACTCTATGTATATATATATAGTCTATTATCCCTCTATGTATATATATATAGTCTATTATCCCTCTATGTATATATATATATTCTATTATCCCTCTATGTATATATATATAATCTATTATCACTCTATGTATATATATATATTCTATTATCCCTCTATGTATATATATATAGTCTATTATCCCTCTATGTATATATATAATCTATTATCACTCTATGTATATATATATATATTCTATTATCCCTCTATGTATATATATATATATATATATTCTATTATCCCTCTATGTATATATATATATATATATATAGTCTATTATCCCTCTATGTATATATATATATATAGTCTATTATCCCGCTATGTATATATATATAGTCTATTATCACTCTATGTATATATATATAGTTATCCCTCTATGTATATATATATAGTCTATTATCCCTCTATGTATATATATATATATAGTCTTTTATCACTCTATGTATATATATATAGTCTATTATTCCTCTATGTATATATATATATAGTCTATTATCCCTCTATGTATATATATATATATATAGTCTATTATCCCTCTATGTATATATATATATAGTCTATTATCCCTCTATGTATATATATATAGTCTATTATCACTCTATGTATATATATATAGTCTATTATCACTCTATGTATATATATATATATAGTCTATTATCCCTCTATGTATATATATATATAGTCTATTATCCCTCTATGTATATATATATAATCTATTATCCCTCTATGTATATATATATAGTCTATTATCCCTCTATGTATATATATATAGTCTATTATCCCTCTATGTATATATATAATCTATTATCACTCTATGTATATATATATATTCTATTATCCCTCTATGTATATATATATATATATTGTCTATTATCCCTCTATGTATATATATATAGTCTATTATCCCTCTATGTATATATATATAATCTATTATCCCTCTATGTATATATATATAGTCTATTATCTCTCTATGTATATATATATAGTCTATTATCCCTCTATGTATATATATATATAGTCTATTATCCCTCTATGTATATATATATAGTCTATTATCCCTCTATGTATATATATATAGTCTATTATCCCTCTATGTATATATATAGTCTATTATCACTCTATGTATATATATATAATCTATTATCACTCTATGTATATATATATAGTCTATTATCCCTCTATGTATATATATATATAGTCTATTATCCCTCTATGTATATATATATATTCTATTATCCCTCTATGTATATATATATATATATTCTATTATCCCTCTATGTATATATATATATAGTCTATTATCCCTCTATGTATATATATATAGTCTATTATCTCTTTATGTATATATATATAGTCTATTATCCCTCTATGTATATATATATAGTCTATTATCCCTCTATGTATATATATATATAGTCTATTATCCCTCTATGTATATATATATAGTCTATTATCCCTCTATATATATATATATATAGTCTATTATCCCTCTATGTATATATATATATATAGTCTATTATCCCTCTATGTATATATATATAGTCTATTATCACTCTATGTATATATATATAGTCTATTATCCCTCTATGTATATATATATAGTCTATTATCCCTCTATGTATATATATATATAGTCTTTTATCACTCTATGTATATATATATAGTCTATTATCACTCTATGTATATATATATATATATATAGTCTATTATCCCTCTATGTATATATATATAATCTATTATTCCTCTATGTATATATATATGTAGTCTATTATCCCTCTATGTATATATATATATATATAGTCTATTATCCCTCTATGTATATATATATATATAGTCTATTATCCCTCTATGTATATATATATAGTCTATTATCACTCTATGTATATATATATATATATAGTCTATTATCCCTCTATGTATATATATATATTCTATTATCCCTCTATGTATATATATATAGTCTATTATCCCTCTATGTATATATATAGTCTATTATCCCTCTATGTATATATATATATAGTCTATTATCCCTCTATGTATATATATAATCTATTATCACTCTATGTATATATATATATTCTATTATCCCTCTATGTATATATATATAGTCTATTATCACTCTATGTATATATATATAGTCTATTATCCCTCTATGTATATATATATAGTCTATTATCACTCTATGTATATATATATAATCTATTATCCCTCTATGTATATATATATATAGTCTATTATCACTCTATGTATATATATATATATATAGTCTATTATCACTCTATGTATATATATATAGTCTATTATCCCTCTATGTATATATATATATAGTCTATTATCACTCTATGTATATATATATATATAGTCTATTATCCCTCTATGTATATATATATAATCTATTATCCCTCTATGTATATATATATAGTCTATTATCACTCTATGTATATATATATAGTCTATTATCCCTCTATGTATATATATATATATAGTCTATTATCCCTCTATGTATATATATAGTCTATTATCCCTCTATGTATATATATATATAGTCTATTATCCCTCTATGTATATATATAGGCTATTATCCCTCTATGTATATATATATAGTCTATTATCCCTCTATGTATATATATATAGTCTATTATCCCTCTATGTATATATATAGTCTATTATCCCTCTATGTATATATATATATAGTCTATTATCATTCTATGTATATATATATAGTCTATTATTCCTCTATGTATATATATATAGTCTATTATCACTCTATGTATATATATATTTATAGTCTATTATCCCTCTATGTATATATATATATATATATAATCTATTATCCCTCTATGTATATATATATATTCTATTATCCCTCTTTGTATATATATATATATATATATAGTCTATTATCCCTCTATGTATATATATATAGTCTATTATCACTCTATGTATATATATATATAGTCTATTATCACTCTATGTATATATATATAGTCTATTATCACTCTATGTATATATATATAATCTATTATCACTCTATGTATATATATATATATATATATTCTATTATCCCTCTATGTATATATATATATATTCTATTATCCCTCTATGTATATATATATAGTCTATTATCACTCTATGTATATATATATAGTCTATTATCACTCTATGTATATATATATAATCTATTATCACTCTATGTATATATATATATATATATATTCTATTATCCCTCTATGTATATATATATATATTCTATTATCCCTCTATGTATGTATATATAGTCTATTATCCCTCTATGTATATATATATATTCTATTATCCCTCTATGTATATATATATAGTCTATTATCCCTCTATGTATATATATATATATATATATTCTATTATCCCTCTATGTATATATATATAATCTATTATCCCTCTATATATATATATATATAATCTATTATCCCTCTATGTATATATATATAGTCTATTATCACTCTATGTATATATATATAGTCTATTATCACTCTATGTATATATATATATATATATAATCTATTATCCCTCTATGTATATATATATAGTCTATTATCACTCTATGTATATATATATATATATATAGTCTATTATCCCTCTATGTATATATATATATTCTATTATCCCTCTATGTATATATATATATATAGTCTATTATCACTCTATGTATATATATATAGTCTATTATCCCTCTATGTATATATATAGTCTATTATCACTCTATGTATATATATATATAATCTATTATCCCTCTATGTATATATATATAGTCTATTATCCCTCTATGTATATATATATAATCTATTATCCCTCTATGTATATATATATAGTCTATTATCACTCTATGTATATATATAGTCTATTATCCCTCTATGTATATATATAGTCTATTATCCCTCTATGTATATATATATAGTCTATTATCCCTCTATGTATATATATATAGTCTATTATCCCTCTATGTATATATATATCGTCTATTATCCCTCTATGTATATATATATAGTCTATTATCCCTCTATGTATATATATATAGTCTATTATCCCTCTATGTATATATAAATAGTCTATTATCCCTCTATGTATATATATATAGTCTATTATCCCTCTATGTATATATATATATAGTCTATTATCCCTCTATGTATATATATATATATAGTCTATTATCACTCTATGTATATATATATATAGTCTATTATCCCTCTATGTATATATATATATAGTCTATTATCCCTCTATGTATATATATATATATATAGTCTATTATCCCTCTATGTATATATATATATATAGTCTATTATCACTCTATGTATATATATATATAGTCTATTATCCCTCTATGTATATATAAATAGTCTATTATCCCTCTATGTATATATATATAGTCTATTATCCCTCTATGTATATATATATAGTCTATTATCACTCTATGTATATATATAGTCTATTATCCCTCTATGTATATATATATAATCTATTATCACTCTATGTATATATATATATATAGTCTATTATTATTCTATGTGTATATATATAGTCTATTATCACTCTATGTATATATATATTTATAGTCTATTATCCCTCTATGTATATATATATATATATATATAATCTATTATCCCTCTATGTATATATATATAGTCTATTATCCCTCTATGTATATATATATATTCTATTATCCCTCTATGTATATATATATAGTCTATTATCCCTCTATGTATATATATATAATCTATTATCACTCTATGTATATATATATTTATAGTCTATTATCCCTCTATGTATATATATATATATATAATCTATTATCCCTCTATGTATATATATATAGTCTATTATCCCTCTATGTATATATATATATATATTCTATTATCCCTCTATGTATATATATATAGTCTATTATCCCTCTATGTATATATATATAATCTATTATCACTCTATGTATATATATATATATTCTATTATCCCTCTATGTATATATATATAGTCTATTATCCCTCTATGTATATATATATTTATAGGCTATTATCCCTCTATGTATATATATATATATAATCTATTATCCCTCTATGTATATATATATAGTCTATTATCCCTCTATGTATATATATATAGTCTATTATCCCTCTATGTATATATATATATATATAGTCTATTATCCCTCTATGTATATATATAGTCTATTATCCCTCTATGTATATATATATAATCTATTATCACTCTATGTATATATATATATTCTATTATCCCTCTATATATATATATATATATATATATATATATATATATATATATATAATCTATTATCCCTCTATATATATATATATATATATAATCTATTATCCCTCTAGGTATATATATATAGTCTATTATCCCTCTATGTACATATATAATCTATTATCCCTCTATGTATATATATATAGTCTATTATCATTCTATGTATATATATATAGTCTATTATCCCTCTATATATATATATATATATATATAATCTATTATCCCTATATATATATAGTCTATTATCCCTCTATGTATATATATATATATATAGTCTATTATCCCTCTATGTATATATATATAGTCTATTATCCCTCTATGTATATATATATAATCTATTATCCCTCTATGTATATATATATATATATAGTCTATTATCCCTCTATGTATATATATAGTCTATTATCCCTCTATGTATATATATATAATCTATTATCACTCTATGTATATATATATATAGTCTATTATCATTCTATGTATATATATATAGTCTATTATCACTCTATATATATATATATAGTCTATTATCCCTCTATGTATATATATATATATATATAATCTATTATCCCTCTATGTATATATATATATAGTCTATTATCCCTCTATGTATATATATATAGTCTATTATCCCTCTATGTATATATATATAGTCTATTATCCCTCTATGTATATATATATAATCTATTATCACTCTATGTATATATATAGTCTATTATCCCTCTATGTATATATATATATAGTCTATTATCACTCTATGTATATATATATAGTCTATTATCCCTCTATGTATATATATATAGTCTATTATCCCTCTATGTATATATATATATAGTCTATTATCCCTCTATGTATATATATATAGTCTATTATCCCTCTATGTATATATATAGTCTATTATCCCTCTATGTATATATATAATCTATTATCACTCTATGTATATATATATAATCTATTATCACTCTATGTATATATATATAGTCTATTATCCCTCTATGTATATATATAGTCTATTATCCCTCTATGTATATATATAATCTATTATCACTCTATGTATATATATATAATCTATTATCCCTCTATGTATATATATATAATCTATTATCACTCTATGTATATATAGAGTCTATTATCCCTCTATGTATATATATATAGTCTATTATCCCTCTATGTATATATATAGTCTATTATCCCTCTATGTATATATATAATCTATTATCCCTCTATGTATATATATATAGTCTATTATCACTCTATGTATATATATATAGTCTATTATCCCTCTATGTATATATATATAATCTATTATCACTCTATGTATATATATATATTCTATTATCCCTCTATGTATATATATATATAGTCTATTATCCCTCTATGTATATATATAATCTATTATCCCTCTATGTATATATAATCTATTATCCCTCTATGTATATATATATAGTCTATTATCCCTCTATGTATATATATATATAGTCTATTATCCCTCTATGTATATATATATATAATCTATTATCCCTCTCTATATATATATATAATCTATTATCCCTCTATGTATATATAATCTATTATCCCTCTATGTATATATATATAGTCTATTATCCCTCTATGTATATATATATAATCTATTATCCCTCTATGTATATATATATATAGTCTATTATCACTCTATGTATATATATATAGTCTATTATCCCTCCATGTATATATATATAATCTATTATAACTCTATGTATATATATATATATAGTCTATTATCATTCTATGTATATATATATAGTCTATTATCCCTCTATGTATATATATATAATCTATTATTCTTCTATGTATATATATATATATAGTCTATTATCCCTCTATGTATATATATATAGTCTATTATCCCTCTATGTATATATATATAGTCTATTATCCCTCTATGTATATATATATAATCTATTATCCCTCTATGTATATATATATATAGTCTATTATCCCTCTATGTATATATATATAGTCTATTATCCCTCTATGTATATATATATATAATCTATTATCCCTCTATGTATATATATATATTCTATTATCACTCTATGTATATATATATATAGTCTATTATCCCTCTATGTATATATATATAATCTATTATCCCTCTCTATATATATATATAATCTATTATCCCTCTATGTATATATAATCTATTATCCCTCTATGTATATATATATATATAGTCTATTATCCCTCTATGTATATATATATAGTCTATTATCCCTCTATGTATATATATTATA
>BLSH010200841.1:87183-101901 GCA_018402905.1 Glandirana rugosa | reverse complement strand
GGGGGTATATAGACATATATATCCTATATATCTGTGGGGATATGACTGGGGGGTATATAGACATATATATCCTATATATCTGGTGTCTATATATCCTATATATACAGATATATGGGGGGGGTCAGTATAGGGGTGTCTATATATCCTATATATACAGATATATGGGGGGTCAGTATAGGGGTATCCATACATCCTATATATACAGATATATGGGGGTCAGTATAGGGGTGTCCATACATTCCATATACAGTATGTGACAAAAGTAAGTACACCCCTCATATTTCTTTTCATGTGACAACACTGAAGAGCTGACACTTTGCTACAATGTAAAGTAGTGAGTGTACAGCTTGTATAACAGTGTAAATTTACTGTCCCCTCAAAATAACTCAACACACAGCCATTAATGTCTAAACCGCTGGCCACAAAAGTTGTCACATGAAAAGATAGAATAAAAGATTTACACAAATCTGAGGGGTGCACTAACTTTTGTGAGATACTGTATATACAGATATATGGGGGGGATCAGTATAAGGGTGTCCATACATCCTATATATACAGATATATGGGGGTCAGTATAGGGGTGTCCATACATCCTATATATACAGATATATGGGGGATCAGTATAGGGGTGTCCATACATCCTATATATACAGATATATGGGGGGTCAGTATAGGGGTGCCCATATATCCTATATATACAGATATATGGGGGTCAGTATAGGGGTGCCCATATATCCTATATATACAGATATATGGGGGGGTCAGTATAGAGTTGTCTGTGTGTAATTCTCATGCATCCGAGGCTCCATTAGGGAGATTTCTCCTGACGTCCTGTCCTGCTGACAATGTTTTACCAGCGAGGAAGTGATGGATGGAATCCGCAACAAGAAAATAGAAATCTAACAGGGGTTCTAACCTTCTCCTGCCCTATTCAAGAAAATAATTCTTATGTCTGTCAATGTTGCTGTCAGGGATTCCCCCTCACTTCCTATCTGGTAAAACTTTGTCAGCTGGACAGGGAATGGGGAGAAATTTCTTAATGAAGCTCCAGAGAGCAGGAAAACCCTAACAGGAATTCCTTTCCAAAACAAAGACATCGTATTGGCTGCCCATACGTTTTAGGATAACTCCACTCATCTAATACAGACAATGGCATGAGCCCATTGGGTAGAAGACTGGAAGCCGAGAGCCCTGAGGGTGTATGGGGGGGAGGGGGTGGGGTGGTTGGCAGCTCTGAAGGAGACCAATAATGAACCATCTTAGCTGTCTGATGGCTCATTTATGGCCAAAGAGAAGACTTTTATATAGAATGAGCCCTGAAAATCCCTGACCATGACCAACCGCATACCCAACTGATGGCGGTCCTATAAGTTCTGTTCCTATGTTATACATTAGGGGCCATAAACAGAGAGGTGTCCATTCTGGGGGTCACCAGTGGTATTTGGGGTTGTCTTGGTGAGACCTTTGGTTGAGTTCACAAATCTAACACACCGTGATGAGGACCCTTATTTCCAAAAACATTGGTTATTTTCAGCGTCCAATGGAATTTTTAAGTTTAGTCACATAAAACGCAGACCCTTCACCTTGTGTTGTAGCTGAGTGAGTCGAGTTCCTTGTATTCCCTTTCCACGGCTGCTGTGCCATGAGTTGTCAGCCTAGACCGTCCGGCGCACTAGAACACGCCGTACTGCATTCTACACCAACGCAGCCAGCCAGGGCACAACGAAGGTCAGGCGTTTTATTGGCTGGCAGAAGAGAATGACAAATAATAGATAAAAGCTGGATAAACACAACACAGTGTTCTCCATGTGGAAGGGAGGAATGGCACTCCACGTGTGTACACTGTACAAGGCGGAGCGCACAGCGAGTACTGTACATCGTGTTACTCACACCGTCCCCGGGCAATCACTGACTCTACTGTACAATGGGAGGTGACTACTGTACCCAGACGGGTCCACCTTCAACACTCCTACATACAAGAGACCTACAACGCTCATACACAAGAGACCTACAACGCTCATACACAAGAGACCTTCAACGCTCATACACAAGAGACCTACAACGCTCATACACAAGAGACCTACAACGCTCATACACAAGAGACCTTCAACGCTCATACCCAATTGATGGAGGGAGAGCAATCTGAGAAATCCCGTCCATCTAGGAACTAAGGCGACATCGCAGAAGGACGAGGACGGCGCAAGAAAGAGGGTGAGTCACACAACGTTACATATGACAGGAGGAGAAAAACTAAGTAGAATACTTTGTATGGCAGTACGGCATGCTATGGGAGGTAGAGATCTCTGGGTCCTAAAGGGCTTTGAGATACACACGGGAGGGTGAATCCTGTACAGAATGACCAGTGAATCTCTTCTCTGTGATTCAAATCCTACTCTGTGTGGAAAAACATCTGTAGATCCCTCACCATAACATCTATAGGTGCTTGTTGGACATCCCATTCCAGAACCATGGCCACAGACATGCGCCCAACCTACACCCTCCATGGCCATTAATAACCTCTGTGGCTACAACATCTTCTACACTTCTGGGAAGACTTTCCACAAGATTTTGGAGAGTGTTTGCTGGATTTTTTTTCAGGTGAGGTGATGTTGGATGGGAAAACCTGGATCCCAACTGGTATTCTAATTCATTCCAAAGGTGTTCAACAGGGTTGAGGTCAAGGCTCTATGCAGGACACTTGAGTTCTTCCACACCAAGCTCATCAAACCATGTCTTCATGGATTTGGTTCACCTGGATTGGACTTAGTTGTAGGAGCTACCTTTATGAATAAGTCTAATCATTTGTGATGTCAGGTACTGATGTTGGATGAGAAGACCTGGCTCCCAACTGGTATTCCAATTCATTCCAAAGGTGTTCAATAGGGTTGAGGTCAAGGCTCTATGCAGGACACTTGAGTTCTTCCACACCAGGCTCATCAAACCATGTCTTCATGGATTTGGTTCACCTGGATTGGGCTTAGTTGTAGAGCTACCTCTATGAATAAGTCTAATCATTTGTGAGGTCAGGTACTGATGTTGGATGAGAAGACCTGGCTCCCAACTGGTATTCCAATTTATCCCATAGGTCAGGGGTAGGCAACCTCGGCCCTCCGGCTGTGGTGAAACTACAAGTCCCATGAGACATTGCAAGACCCTGACAATCATAGGCATGTCTCCTAGAGGCATGATGGGATTTGTAGTTTCACCACAGCTGGAGTGCCGGGGTTGCCTACCCCTGCCATAGGTGTTCAGTAGGGTTGAGGTCAGGGTTCTGTACAGGACACTCAAGTTCCTCCACAACAAACTGGTCTACCCATATCTTTATGAAGCTATCCCACTTTGCTTTTACAACATCCTTCACTCTTCTGGGAAGACTTTCCACAAAAATTTGGTGGATGTCTGTGGGAATTTGTGGCCATTTGTTAAGTCAGGTACTGACGTTGGATAACCTGGGGTAATTGTTGGGCACCAGAAAAAAAGGCCTGGCTCTCAACTGGTATTCCAATTCATCCCAAATATGTTTACTAGGATTGAGGTCAAGGCTATGTGCAGGACGCTTGATTTCTTCCACACCAAGCTCATCAAACCATATCTTCATGGATTTGGTTCACCTGGATTGGGCTTAGTTGTAGAGCTACCTCTATGAATAAGTCCAATCATTTGTGAGGTCAGGTACTGATGTTGGATGAGAAGACCTGGCTCCCAATTGGTATTCCAATTTATCCCATAGGTGTTCAGTGGGGTTGAGGTCAGAGTCCTGTACAGGACGCTCAAGTTCCTCCACAACATACTGGTCTACTTATATTTTTATGGAGCTATCCCACTTTGCGTCCGCAACATCCTTCCCTCTTCTGGGAAGACTTTTCACATAAATTTGGAGGATGTCTGTGGGAATTTGTGGTCATTTGTGAGCTCAGGTACTGACACTGGATAACCTGGGGTACTTGTTGGGCACCAGAAAAAAGACCTGATTCCCAACTGGTATTCCAATTCATCCCAAAGGTATTTAATAGGGTTGAGGTCAAGGTTCTGTGCAGGACACAAGTTCTTCCACACCAAGTTCATCAAACTATGTCTTCATGCATTCGGTTCACCTGGATTGGGCTTAGTTGTAGAGCTACCTCTATGAATAAGTCTAATCATTTGTGAGGTCAAGTACTGATGTTGGATGAGAAGACCTGGCTCCCAACTGGTACTCCAATTTATCCCATAGGTGTTCAGTAGGGTTGAGGTCAGGGTTCTGTACAGGACACTCAAGTTCCTCCACAACAAACTGGTCTACCCATATTTTTATGGAGCTGTCTCAGTTTGCGTCTACAACATCCTCCACACTTCTGGGAAGACTTTCCACAAAAATTTGGAGAATGTCTGTGGGAATTTGTGGCCAGTTGTGAGGTCAGGTACTGATGATGGATGACCTGGGGCACTTATTGGGCACCAGAAAAAAGACCTGGCTCCCAACTGGTATTCCAGTTCACCCCAAAGGTATTCAATAGGGTTGAGGTCAAGGCTCTGTGCAGGACACGAGTTCTTCCACACCAGGCTCATCAAACCATGTCTTCACTGATTTGGTTCACCTGGATTAGGCTTAGTTCTAGAGCTACCTCTATGAATAAGTATAATCATTTGTGAGGTCATGTACTGATGTTGGATGAGAAGACCTGGCTCCCAACTGGTACTCCAGTTGGGATATAATTTATCCCATATGTGTTCAGTAGGGATGAGGTCAGGGCTCTGTACAGGACACTTAGGTTCCTCCACAACAAACTGATCAGACTATGTCTTTATGGAGCTGTCCAACTTTGTGTCTACAACATCCTCCACTTTCTGGGAGAACTTCTATAAAATGTTGGAGGCTGTCTGGGATTTTGTGCCCATTTTTGAGGTCAGGTACTGCTGTTGAATGTGAGGACCTGGCTCACCAATGGTGTTCCAATTCATTCCAAAGGTGTTCAGTAGGGTTGAGGTCAGGGCTCTGTGCAGGACCAAACTGGTCAAACATTTTTCTTTATGGAGCTGGCTCCACTCTTTTGGGAAGGATTTCTAGAAGATTTTGGAGGGTGTCTGTGTGAATTTGTGAGGCCAGGTACTGAAGTTGGATGAGAAGACCTGGCTCATACATTGGGCCCAACAAAAAGCGCCCTTGGTCACAAACGGGGTTCCAGTTCATCCCAAAGGTGTTCAGGGGATGAGGCCAGGGCTCTGTGCAGGAAACTTGAGTCAATCCACACCAAACTGGTCACACCATGGCTTTATGGAGCTGGCTTTGTTCACAGTCATGCTGGAACAGAAAAGGGTCTTCACTAAACTGTTACCACAAGGTTTGAAGAACACAATTGTCTTCAATGTCTTTGTATGGTGGAATATTACCAGGACCCTCCATTGGAGACACTTAAACTCTGTCTTTTAGAGGAGTGTTTGCATGCCTTTGGCCATATAGTGTATGCCCTTATCTTGTATCTTCTATGGAGCACCAGTCATTAGTGGCAATTTAGACCTTAATCTCTCTCTTTACATACATATAGTACTTCCAAGTGCCCTATAGACTAGGGCTACTCAATGTTCTATCATCCACAGATGTCTACAGCCAGGTCCTGGATGTGAGTAGCTCCACCTATGTTCTAAGTAAAGCTGGAACTCATTGTCCCTCACTCCTCTGACTGATGAAACACCTCTGTCTGTACATTATCTCTGTATTATTGGTTTTATATAATCTGCTCTGTAATCATTTATCCTCATATTCAACCTATTTGATCGTATTTTTAGGGGTCGTTGTTCAGACCGCTCTGCTCCTTGTTTTGTTAGCACGCACTAGACACAAATGCTGCCCATCATCACTGACCATCTGATCTGGACCTTGCCAAATTATATTTCACCGATCTGGATGAAGGTATTAAGCTTCTGGATTCCACTGCTCTAGAAGCTTCGTGACCATCCACCTTAACCCTCAACCAGTTCGTGTCATAATGGCTACCTACCATCTCTTCCAGCTGTCAGTGTGCTGTCCCTATGGTGTCAGGAATTTTACTCCTCTTTCTATGTTTATATTCACAACCCATCCTTACTATGAAAGTCCTCTCAGCTTTAAATGTAGATGAGGTGCTCCCAAAGAAAATGGCGGACAAGTTACATTTATTGTGTGCACCAACTGCTCATCTTGTCCCCAACATACATAGCCCTGCTACGGTCAGGTGACATAAAAGAGCACCCTATAACATGAGAAGAATATGGTCTGGACACCCCAGGAAAATACATGCACCTTCACTGGTCATTTATAATAAGTAGGATAAAGTCATAATTATTACCACCTTCAATCAGGCAATGACCTGCACCAAAACAGCCAGATTCGGGTGGCAGGGTCTACTGAAGGGCCTAGAAATGGTCCAATTACCATTAGACATTGATATCATTATCACAACTGCTGTTTGTTTCGCCCCACATACAGACTTCATCAGAACTCATCACAGGCAACCTATTATTACAACTCTTGGTTGAAGAGTCTAGATGGATGTCTCTGCTTTCACTTGTTCTCTCTAAACAGCAGCCATGAAATCCCCACCAACCGAGACCGGACCCCCAAATCCTGAAGAGGAGAAACACGAGGACAGCAAGGCGGAGAAGCCCGGCGTGAAGTCTAAAGTGCAAAGTGAAAGCGAAAAGGATTCTGGGTACTCAGGTAGGTGGCCAATTCGTGACCTAAATCACATTTCTCCTTCTGTATGTAGAACATATTCACGAAGAATAGTGATTTAATTTCCTCTCCAATGAGAACATCAACAGTCCAACCACATTTCTCTGTAATCAGACCGACAGCATCAGCAACCTCTCTTCCAGTCACCCAACAGTGACATCTACAGTACCACCAACCCTTCTCCTCCATACTACCCTCCAACAGTAACATCTACAGTACCACCATCCCTTCTCCTCCCTATTACCCTCCAACAGTAACATCTACAGTACCACCAACCCTTCTCCTCCCTATTACCCTCCAACAGTAACACCATCCCTTCTCCTCCCTATTACCCTCCAACAGTAACATCTACAGTACCCTCATCCCTTCTCCTCCATACTACCCTCCAACAGTAACATCTACAGTACCACCATCCCTTCTCCTCCCTATTACCCTCCAACAGTAACATCTACAGTACCCCCAACCCTTCTCCTCCCTATTACCCTCCAACAATAACATCTACAGTACCACCAATCCTTCTCCTCCCTATTACCCTCCAACAGTAACATCTACAGTACCACCAACCCTTCTCCTCCCTATTACCCTCCAACAGAAACATCCACAGTACCACCATCCCTTCTCCTCCCTATTACCCTCCAACAGTAACATCTACAATACCACCATCCCTTCTCCTCCTTATTACCCTCCAACAATAACATCTACAGTACCACCAACCCTTCTCCTCCCTATTACCCTCCAACAGTAACATCTACAGTACCACCAACCCTTCTCCTCCCTATTACCCTCCAACAGTAAGATCTACAGTACCACCATCCCTTCTCCTCCATACTACCCTCCAACAGAAACATCTACAGTACCACCATCCCTTCTCCTCCATACTACCCTCCAACAGAAACATCTACAGTACCACCAACCCTTCTCCTCCATACTACCCTCCAACAGAAACATCTACAGTACCACCAACCCTTCTCCTCCATACTACCCTCCAACAGTAACATCTACAGTACCACCAACCCTTCTCCTCCCTATTACCCTCCAACAGTAAGATCTACAGTACCACCATCCCTTCTCCTCCATACCACCCTCCAACAGAAACATCTACAGTACCACCATCCCTTCTCCTCCATACTACCCTCCAACAGTAACATCTACAGTACCACCAACCCTTCTCCTCCATACTACCCTCCAACAGTAACATCTACAGTACCACCAACCCTTCTCCTCCCTATTACCCTCCAACAGTAACATCTACACTACCACCATCCCTTCTCCTCCCTATTACCCTCCAACAGAAACATCTACAGTACCACCATCCCTTCTCCTCCCTATTACCCTCCAACAGAAACATCCACAGTACCACCAACCCTTCTCCTCCCTATTACCCTCCAACAGTAACATCTACAGTACCACCATCCCTTCTCCTCCCTATTACCCTCCAACAGTAACATCTACAGTACCACCATCCCTTCTCCTCCCCATTACCCTCCAACAGTAACATCTACAGTACCACCAACCCTTCTCCTCCATACTACCCTCCAACAGAAACATCCACAGTACCACCATCCCTTCTACTCCCTATTACCCTCCAACAGTAACATCTACAGTACCACCATCCCTTCTCCTCCCTATTACCCTCCAACAGTAACATCTACAATACCACCATCCCTTCTCCTCCCTATTACCCTCCAACAGTAACATCTACAATACCACCAACCCTTCTCCTCCCTATTACCCTCCAACAGTAACATCCACAGTACCACCATCCTTTCTCCTCTCTATTGCCTTCCCCCATCATGCTCCATTCCTCGTGTTCCATTTTTCACTTTCCTCGTCCTCTGTCTGTTTCTCTCTCGGGAATCCAAGTCTGATGGATGTTCTTTGTGGTCCCTTCACAGACAGCAGCTCAGAGAGCCTCAGCTCAGAGGAAACAAATGGATCAAGAAGCATCAATGGACCAGGATCCGGCCCGCAGGGGACAACCACCGTGCAGACAGCATATACTCCAATCTATATACTGCAGAATGTCGTCCTGAAGCAGGTGAGTCGCCAGGAGAGCCGGGGTGTCCGGTATCACGGGAAAGTGGACCTAAAGCTTGAGTAGGGAAGCGATTGAACCCTTCAGATCTTCCATCTTTCCCATTGGTGGGATTTCTAGTAATTTGCTCCACCAACCACACAACAGGAAGAGGAACTCTTACTACACCGGCCATCAAAACAGGCGTCCCCATTGGAATATTCCCCTCTATTCCCGTTTCGGTGACAAAGCAAAGTTTGGGATTCTCCTTCACTTTTAGTCCTTTACACGTGTGATTCGTCTCATTGCAATTCGAAGCTCAGGTGAAATTTTCATTATTCGAAGATCGGGATGTATTTGGATTTCCGAATCACAATTGTAAAGAATTTCTCGTAACGAAAAAATAATGATCTGAATTTGAAAACTCCTGAGTAGGAATCATCTTATTTCACTTTTATACCTTACTGTATTTATTGAAATGTTTCCATTTCCAATTCAATTTCTAATTCAAATTCAGATCATTTGTCTCATAATTTATTTCAGATTGAAATTTGTTACTATTGTGATTTTTTCAAATTTGGATACATTCCAATCTCAGAATAAAGACAAATTTCCTCCGAATTTTGAATCGTAATGAAAAGAATCGCACGCGTCTAAAGGGCTTTCATTTTCAGTTTTGAATTGGATTTGAATTAGATTAGAAAATAACAAATAAACGACAAAACCAAATGATTAACTTACTGAACACATCCTGCGCATCTCTATAGTCCTTGTCCCCATGGCAAAGAGGGTGACCCCCCAATGGGAGCACAGACCAGCAATACAAACCAAAGAGGAGCACTAGAATTTGATAGAATTATACTTCCCTCACCCTGAAGTCCCAGTCCTTTTGGAAGGATTCCTGAGGAGACAGAGTAGGTGACCCCATTCTTCTGGGTGGATTCCTGGGGACACAGAATAAATGACCCCATCCTTCTGGGAATATTCTTGAGGAGACAGAGTAGGTGACCCCATTCTTCTGGGTGGATTCCTGGGGTCACAGAGGAGGTGATCCCATTCTTCTGGGTGGATTCCTGGGGACACAGAGTAGGCGATCCCCCATTCTTCTGGGTGGATTCCTGGGGACACAGAGTAGGCGATCCCCCATTCTTCTGGGTGGATTCCTGGGGACACAGAGTAGGTGACCCCATTCTTCTGGGTGTATTCCTGGGGACACAGAGTAGGTGATCCCATTCTTCTGGGTGGATTCCTGGGGACACAGAGTAGGCGATCCCCCATTCTTCTGGGTGGATTCCTGGGGACACAGAATACGTGACCCCATTCTTCTGGGTGGATTCCTGGGGACACAGAGTAGACAATCCCCCATTCTTCTAGGTGGATCCCTGGGGACACAGAGTAGGTGACCCCATTCTTCTAGGTGGATCCCTGGGGACACAGAGTAGGTGACCCCATTCTTCTGGGTGGATTCCTGGGGACACAGGGAAGGTGACCCCATTCTTCTGGGTGGATTCCTGGGGACACAGGGAAGGTGATCCCATTCTTCTGGGTGGATTCCTGGGGACACAGCATAGGTAATCCTCCATTCTTCTGGGAAGATTCCTGGGGGCACAGAGTAGGTGACCCCATTCTTCTGGGTGGATTCCTGGGGACACAGAGTAGGTGACCCCATTCTTCTGGCAGGATTCCTGAGTACACAGAGTGGGTGATCCCATTCTTCTGGGTGGATTCCTGGGGACACAGAGTAGGTGATCCCATTCTTCTGGGTGGATTCCTGGGGACACAGAGTAGGTGTTCCCAATTCTTCTAGATGGATTCCTGAGTACACAGAGTAGGTGACCCCGTTCCTGGGGACACAGAGTAGACAATCCCCCATTCTTCTAGGTGGATTGCTGGGGACAGAGAATACATGACCCCATTCTTCAGGGAGGATTTGTGGGGACACAGAGTAGGTTATCCCATACTTCTGGAAATATTCCTGGGGACAGAGAGTAGGTGACCCCATTCTTCTGGGTGGATTTCAGGGAACACAGAGTAGGTGATCCCATTCTTCTGGGTGGATTCCTGGGGACACCGTAGGTGACTCCCCCATTCTTCTGGGTGGATTGCTGGGGACACAGAGTAGGTGACCCCATTCTTCTGGGTGGATTCCTGGGGTCACAGAGGAGGTGACCCCATTATTCTAGGTGGATTCCAGGGAACACAGAGTAGGTGATCCCCCATTCTTCTGGGAGGATTCCCAGGGACACAGAATAGGTGACCCCATTCTTCTGGAAATATTCCTGGGGACAGAGAGTAGGTGACCCCATTCTTCTGGGTGGATTTCAGGGAACACAGAGTAGGTGATCCAATTCTTCTGGGTGGATTCCTGGGGACACAGAGTAGGTGACCCCATTCTTCTGGGTGGATTCCTGGGGACACAGAGTAGGTGACCCCATTTTTCTGGGAATATTCCTGGGGACAGAGAGTAGGTAATCTCCCATTCTTCTGGGTGGATTGATTTGAATGTTTCAAAAAAAAAAAAAATTGGTACATTCAAAGAACATTTGAAAAATTCCAAAGTAGGTGACCCTAGTCTTCTAGGTGGATTCCTGGGGACGCAGAGGAGGTGACCCCCCCATTGTTCTGGGAGGATTCCAAGGGACAGAAAATAGGTGACCCCATTCTTCTGGGTGGATTCATGGGGACAGAGTAGGTGATCCCATTCTTCTAGGTGGATTCCTGGGAACACAGAGTAGGTGACCCCATTCTTCTAGGTGCATTCCTGGGGACATAGAGTAGGTGACCCCATTCCTCTGGGAATATTCTTAGGGACACAGAGTAAGGGATCCCATTCTTGTGGGAGGATTCCTGTGGACATAGAGTAGGTGACCCCATTCTTCTGGGAGGATTCCTGTGGACACAGGGTAGGTGACCCCATTCTGCTAGGTCGATCCTTAGCTACACATAGTACGTGACCCCATTCTGGTGTCATTTCTCCTGGGTGAGGGAGAGGACCATCCATGGGAACCTCCATGGTGTTATATCTCCTGGGTGAGGACCATCCATTGGAGCCCCCAATGTGTCATTTCTCCTAGGGGAGGAAGAGGACCATCAATGGGACCCTCCATGGTGTAATTTCTCCTTGCTGAGATAAAGGACCATCCAAGGGACCCTCCAGTCATGGGTCCTCAAACTATGGCCCTCCAGTTGTTCAGGAACTACAATTCCCATCATGCCTGGTCATGTCTGTGAATGTCAGAGTTTTACAATGCCTCATGGGATGTGTAGTTCCACAACAGCTGGAGGGCCGTAGTTTGAGGATCCCTGATAAATTCTCCTGGATGAGGGAGAGGACCATCCATGGGAGCCTCCATGGTGTCATTTCTCCTGGGGGCGGAAGAGGAACATCCATGGGAGCCTCTGCGGTGTCAATTCTCCTGGGTGAATCATCATTTTCACCCGAGTGCTCCGAACTAAGTTGTGAGCGAGTCGGTGTATATAGAGGGGGAGGGGTGTATATACATTGTATACAGTCAGGGGTCGGAGAGTTCTGGTTGGTCGGTGTAGATAGGGGAGGGGTCTATATACATTGTATATAGTCAGGGGACGGCGTGTTCTGGTTGGTCGGTGTAGATAGGGGAGGGGTGTATATACATTGTATACAGTCAGGGGTCGGCGTGTTCTGGTTGGTCGGTGTAGATAGGGGAGGGGAGTATATACATTGTATACAGTCAGGGGTCGGCGTGTTCTGGTTGGTCGGTGTAGATAGGGGAGGGGTCTATATACATTGTATACAGTGGGTGGATCTCCAGGTATGGGAATGCATTCTATTGGTGCTGATCTGGAATTCCTAATTTTAATGTCCATTTTTTTTGTGCAGCCTCGGCTCCTCCTTCTCCAGCCTCCTCTACGTCGCCATCGGAAGCGCCCCTCCCCTTCATCCTATCTTCCCATTCTTCGATCCTATCCCAGGATAGCTCCACGTATAGCCCCTCCCCCTATCCCCACCCCCTCTCTAGCTCTTTGCAGTTCCACGCCCCTTGTAAACAGACCACCCCCTTCCCAACTCCTGGAAGTCTCCCTGCGCTCTCTGGCGTTACTGCGACGGACTCGGGAGACGCAACGCTCCATCAGAGAACTGAGGGCCCATGCTAGACTGTATGAACTGGCCCTCCAAGGGGAAGAGGGGGGATGGGAACGTCTACGGAAAGCCATGGAACAGAGCGGAGGGTACCGCAAAATCGCATCCTCGTCAGTCCCGGCTCTGCCTGCAGAGACTTCGCCTGAACCCGCCACGTCCCAGGATGTAACCATGACTTCATCGGGGGAGGCCGACATACACAATGAGGAAACCATGACTTCATCGGGGGAGGCCGACATACACAACGAGGAAACCATGACTTCATCGGGGGAGGCCGACATACACAACGAGGAAACCATGACTTCATCGGAGAAAAGTATGACATCACCAGGGACCGCAACATCTGAATGCAAGGAAGGGAACGTATGATGACAGCAGAAACAAAGACAATGACCTCCTAGGACTGTGTCCTTCATCAGCAGAGGCCGAGCCTCCGATGTACATAGAGAGTTTTATAGTCTATGAAATGTCTTTTATCGATCCTGAACCCGTAGAACCTTCTCAGAATCTCGCATTAAAGTCTATTTTTACAAACTCATCAAAACCAACCGCATTCTCCGTTCATGTGGTCGTCTGTTTGCTGTAATTCCATCATTCAGTGCTCACAATACGTCAGGGGTGACTCCTAGTGGACGGTTGCAGTAATACACATCTGCCATCTATTCTAGTAGAGGATGGTTATAGTAATACAGATCTGCCATCCATAAGGCAAATACTGATACCATTAAAAATGTAAGAAATCAATCAATATATGCATATGTCACTCACCCCAAGAGGTCATATAGACTTGCCCCAGAGGTATTCCCTTGCAGTAATACACATCTGCCCTCTAGTGGATGGTTGCAGTAATACACATCTGCCATCTACTGGACGGTTGCAGTAATACAGATCTGCCATCTACTGGACGGTTGCAGTAATACAGATCTGCCATCTACTGGACGGTTGCAGTAATACAGATCAGCCATCTACTGGACGGTTGCAGTAATACAGATCAGCCATCTACTGGACGGTTGCAGTAATACAGATCAGCCAAAACACTTATAAGAAAAAAGGATTTATTGATCTCTATCCTAAAAATTATCTAACCACGACCCAGATTAGGGGTTAGTGTCACATTTACTCCCGTCTGCGTTTTTTTGCTTTCTTTTTTCTCTTGGAGCTGCCCGGTAACAGCGAGTCCGCCGCACTGCCGGCTCGGGGTGGAAGAGCACCGAACGGCTGGAATCTCTGCTTCAGCCCCGGGGGGATGGATAGCGGGGGCCTGTCTGGGATAGAGTGAATAGCGCTGGGGTCCCCGTGGGCCTCCGCCACTGTGATGGTGCCTTTGAATGAAGGAACACAAACTAGTCCGCCCCCCGGGCCCTCATTGGGGGGACACAGAAGGGGTGTGAAAGGGGCGTCAGGGCAGGGCGAGGAGAGGACGTGGCAGAACCTCTTCACACCGCCAGACTTCACCTTCTGCATCTTGTAGCCGGGCAATGGGAAGCGGTGAGAGTTCAAGCTGCAAGAGAGGGGAGAGGGACGGTTAGATCTGAGTCACATCCACAAATCATGACCCCCCAACCCCCTCCGTTATCAGAATACCCCCCTCCATTTATCAGAATAGCCCCCCCAACCCCTACCACCTCCTCCATTATCAGAATACCACCCCCTCCCACCAACTCCATTATCAGAATACCCCCACCACCTCCATTATCAGAATACTATATGACTATTAACTCTACCATCCCCAACCCCCCAATACGACTATTACCTTCACCACCCCCAACCCCCCATACGACTATTACCTTCACCACAACCAACCCCCCATATGACTATTACCTCCACCACCCCCAACCCCCCCATAAGACTATTACCTCCACCACCCCCATAAGACTATTACCTCAACCACCC
>BLSH010200700.1:199878-213156 GCA_018402905.1 Glandirana rugosa | reverse complement strand
ATAATTTTAGAGGGTGCCTCGAGACTGTCCATAATTTTAGAGGGTGCCTCGAGACTGTCCATAATTTTAGAGGGTGCCTTAAGATTGTCCATAATTTTAGAGGGTGCCTTGAGATTGTCCATAATTTTAAAGGATGCCTTGACTGAAAAAAAGGTTGAGAAATACTGCTGCATAGGATAAATGGGTACATAATTTAATATGCAGTATATTTATAGGCCTAAATATGTGTCATATACAGTATCTCACAAAAGTAAGTACACCCCTCACATTTTTGTAAACATTTTATTCTATCTTTTCATGTGACAACACTGAAGAAATGACACTTTGCTATAATGTAAAGTAGTGAGTGTACAGCTTGTATAATAGTGTAAATTTGCTGTCCCCTCAAAATAACTCAACATGCAGCCATTGATGTCTAAACCGCTGGCAAATAAAGTGAGTACACCCCTAAGTGAAAATGTCCAAATTGGGCCAAATTAACCATTTTCCCTCCCCGGTGTCATGTGACTCCTTAGTGTTACACAGTCTCAGGAGTGAATGGGGAGCAGGTGTGTTAAACTTGGTGCTATCGCTCTCACTCTCTCTCATACTGTTCATTGGAAGTTCAACATGGCACCTCATGGCAAAGAACTCTCTGATGATGCTCTACATAAGGATGGCCTAGGCTATAAGACGATTGCCAAGATCCTGAAACTGAGCTGCGGCACGGTGGCCAAGACCATTCAGTGGTTTAACAGGACAGGTCCCACTCAGAACAGGCATCGCCATGGTCGACCAAAGTAGTTGAGTGCAGTGCTCAGTGTCATATCCAGAGGTTGTCTTTGGGAAATAGACGTATGAGTGCTGCCAGCATTGCTGCAGAGGTAGAAGGGGTGGGAGGTCAGCCTGTCAGTGCTCAGACCATACGCCGCACACTGCATCAAATTGGTCTGCATGGCTGTCATCCCAGAAGGAAGCCTCTTCTAAAGATGATGCACAAGAAAGTCCGCAAACAGTTTGCTTTAGACAAGCAGACTAAGGACAAGGATTACTGGAACCATGTCCTGTGGTCTGATGAAACCAAGATAAACGTATTTGGTTCAGATGGTGTCAGGCATGTGTGGCAGCAACCAGGTGAGGAGTACAAAGACAAGTGTGTCTTGCCTACAGTCAAGCATGGTTGTGGGAGTGCCATGGTCTGGGGCTGCATGAGTGCTGCCGGCACTGGGGAGCTACAGTTCATTGAGGGAACCATAAATGCCAACAAGTACTGTGACATACTGAAGCAGAGCATTGATCCCTCCCTCCGGAGACTGGGCCGCAGGGCAGTATTCCAACATAACGACCCCAAACACACCTCCAAGACGACCACTGCCTTACTAAAGAAGCTGAAGGTAAAGGTGATTGACTGACCAAGCATGTCTCCAGACCTAAACCCTATTGAGCATCTGTGGGGGATCCTCAAATGGAAGGTGGAGGAGCGCAAGGTCTCCAACATCCACCAGCTCTGTGATGTCCTCATGGAGGAGGGGAAGAGGACTCCAGTAGCAACCTGTGAAGCTCTGGTGAACTCCATGTCCAAGAAGGTTAAGTTAGTGCTGGAAAATAATGGTGGCCACACAAAATATTGATACTTTGGGCCCAATTTGGACATTTTCACTTAGGGGTGTACTCACCTTTGTTGTCAGCGGTTTAGACATTAATGGCTGTGTGTTGAGTTATTTTGAGGGGACAGTAAATTTACACTGTTATACAAGCTGTACACTCACTACTTTACATTGTAGCAAAGTGTAATTTCTTCAGTGTTGTCACATGAAAAGATAGAATAAAATATTTACAAAAATGTGAGGATTGTACTCACGTTTGTGAGATACTGTATATATATATATGAATAATATATACTATTAGGGTAAGAGTTAGGGATGGGCCCCCGGTTCGAGTCGAAAGCATGTTCGACTCGAACATCGAGGGATCACCTGTTTGGCACATCCCAAACATAATGGGGCGCTTGTGGGAACTTTGAGTGCCCCATAATGCGTTCCAATTGCGGGTAAATGCCACTCACTGATTGGCCAATACATGCACATGACCTGCATGCTTTGGCCAATCACAGAACACTTTTGCTGTGAGAGCTACGATTGGCCAAAGGCAGGGTGCCTTTAGCCAATCACTGCTCAGCAGCCTCAATCCACGCCCCACACTATATAAAGCCGCTTGTACAGCGGCTCTATGTAGTGTGTGAATAACAGTGGATAGAAAGTGAGCTTAGCTAGCGGCGGCAAACTGTTTAGTGTAGCGAGTGAGAGATAGATAGTGAGATCTGTATACAGTCAGTTAGTGCAGGCAGTGCAAGAATATATATAATGCAATGCTTTTAGTGTAGACTATATACAGCTAATGCAGTGTATAGTATATAGCGTTCGTTCAGTCAGTGAAAGAATATATATATATATACTGTATATATATATATATATATATACATATATATGTATACAGTCTAGTATATATACACACACAGTGTATTGAGTGTATACTATGTATCAGTGCATTTGGGGTTGTACCGTATATAGTACACTTGACGTGGTGTCTTAAATATATACAGTCTCCTCCTCCTAGATATCTGAAAGATATCCATCACAAACAGCGATAGAAAAACATCTATTTTGCACTAAGCATCTCCTCTCAAATTTCACATCTTCACACTATCAAGAATACCTTACATACTCACCTTGATGAAAACCTCAATATAGATAGATCATGAGCAACTGAAACCTTATTAACCACTTGCTGACCGTCAACCGCAGGTTGACGGCGACAAAGTGGCTCGATATCGCAAACCACCGTCGTACGACGGCGGCTGCGAGATCGTGCACTGTGAGCGCGCGCCGCCGCCGGAGGCGTGCCCGCGCGCTCACTGTGTTGGGGGGGGCCAGGGAGCAGGTGCGGCTGACTCGATCGCCGCCGGCTACCCGCGATGACCCCCGGACAGAAAAAACGGAGGTCCGT
The DNA here is from genome assembly GCA_018402905.1 of Glandirana rugosa. NCBI lineage: Eukaryota > Metazoa > Chordata > Amphibia > Anura > Ranidae > Glandirana > Glandirana rugosa. Next base: position 210,171 of record BLSH010200700.1, on the reverse strand, counting down.
GTAAGTGTAAGTAACGGACCTCCGTTCTGTGAGAGAGGGAAGGGCTGTGATCACTTCCCTTCCCCTGCTAGGGCAGCCCCCATACAGTTAGAACACGCCCAGGGAACACAGTTAACCCTTAGAGCGCCCCTGCAGGTTAACCCCTTCACTGCCAATGGCATTTACACAGTAATCAGTGCATTTTTATAGCACTGATCGCTGTATAAATGCCAATGGTCCCAAAAAAGTGTCAAAATGGTCCAACATGTCTGCCCCAATATCGCAGTACCGCTAAAAATCGCAGATTGCCGCCATTACTAGTAAAAAATAAAAAAAAAATAAAAACCCCAGAAATTAATTCTCATCATCCGTAAACGCGGCCACTTTTGCGCAAAACAGTCAATAAACGCCAATTGCGATTTTTTTTTTATCACAAATATGAGGAAGAATATAAATCGGCCAAAACCGATTAAAAAAAATGTTTTTTTGTATTTTTTTTTTGGATTTGTATTTTAGCAAAAAGTAAGAAATTTGGGTTTTTTTGCAAAATTGTCTCTCTTCTTTTGTTTATAGCGGCGATCAGAAATGACACAGCGGTGATCAAATACCACCAAAAGAAAGCTCTATTTGTGGGAAAAAAAGGACGCAAATTTTGTTTGGGTACAACGTCGCACGACCGCGCAATTGTCAGTTAAAGCGACGCAGCGCCGAATCGCAAAAAGTGCTTTGGTCCTAAAGTGTGAAATCCTTCCGGGGCTGAAGTGGTTAATAAACCAATTGTTTTTTAAAAAAATAATACTTCAATTACACTATAATTAAGTACCAAAATATTGCAGTTTCTTCAAACATCCAGAATTACTCTCACACAACCACAAATTATAGCCATACCCTCATCCAGACACAGTTTTCTGCCAACGGGGTGTCCAGAAAACTGGGATCATGGCTACTACAACCAATAGGATATAGATCTAAGAGAGCATGTTTCTTGAGTGATACAGATATGTTCTTTTTACTTATATACAGCAACTATATGTAAAATCCAGCATGTTTTTATGACTATCACTTCTGATAGAAGTTTGAAAATGACTTGACTGATTGTAACTTTTACGTAATATCTTGTTGTGTTTTGCAAAACTTTCAATAAAAAAATATGGAAGAAAAATATATACAGTCTAGTATATATATATATATATATATATATATATACACACAGTGTATTGAGTGTACACTATATATTAGTGCATTCGGGGGTGTACGGTATATAGTACAGTGTAGTGCGATGTTAAAAAAAATCCCCATCATGTCAGGAAGTCCACAAAGGAGAAGCAGACGCTCCCAGGCCACTAAAAGAGGGCAAGCAGCCTCTGTGTCTTCAGTGAAAAGTGGTGGTGGCGGACCACGCCTGTCCTTTTTTTCTGCTTTTGGCCGTGTTATTGAGCCACAACATGCAGAAGAGTTGGTGGAGTGGATAACTAAGCCGTCTTCATCCTCCTCATCCTCTGTCACCCAGGCTCATACTAGTTTGCCTTCCAACGCAGATTTGCTAGTTTGCCTTTCCAGATTCCAATAAGCCCCCCACCCGCAGCCCTCCACAACCACCGGCAAGGGTTGTGGTAATGAGGCCCTTCACCCCATCAACATGGGGACAAGGTGCTTTGGGGGGACCTCAAAGCACCCTCCCCATGTTGAGGGCATGTGGCCTGGTATGGTTTGGAGGGGGGGGGCACTCGCTTGTCTCAACCCCCTCCTGCCATGCTCGGGCTTGCTGGCATAAGGATCTGATTTGGATTTTGGGGGGGGCCCTACGCCATTTCTTTTTAAATTTAGTGGGGGTTCCCCTTATAATCCATACCAGACCTGAAGGGCCCGGTGTGGACTTTAGAGGGGACCCCTACACAATTTTTTTTTTAATTTTGGGTGGGGTTCCCCTTAAAATCCATACCAGACCTGAAGGGTCTGTTGCAGACTTTGGGGGGGGACGGGGGGACCCTACGCAATTAAAAAAAAAAAAAAATCGGAGCGGGGTTCCCCTTAAAATCCACACCAGACCTGAAGGGCCTGGTATGGACTGGGGGGCAATGCAATGCTTTTTCAGTGATTCTATCTATGTTGCTGGGAACCGGCAATACATTACAGCCACAAGCGGTTTTAAGTAACAATTTTTCCTGTACAAATGTAATTTTGCTGCGGGCATGCTCTAAAAGGTGCGCTCTTTTACAGGCATGCCCCCCCAAGGCATGATATTTAAAGGAATATTTCATTTTTTTTGTTTCACTTTAAGCATTATTAAAACTACTGCTCCTGAAAAAATGATCAATTTAAAAACTTTTTTATGCATTGATACGTCCCCTAGGGCAGTACCCGGGTCCCCATACACTTTTTAGGGCAATGACTTGCATATAAAGCCTTTAAAATGAGCACTTTTGATTTTTCATGTTCGAGTACCATTGATTTTAACGGCATTCACGTGTTCGCACACATTTTTAGCCTGTTCGCAAGTTCGGGGGTGTTCGGCCCATCCCTAGTGATCAGTGGGAAGAATGCTCCTTACATTGGTGATCAGTGGGAAGAATGCTCCTTACATTGGTGATCAGTGGGAAGAATGCTCCTTACATTGGTGGTCAGTGGGAAGAATGATCCTTACATTGGTGATCAGTGGGAAGAATGCCCCTTACATTGGAGGCCAGTGGGAAGAATGCTCCTTACATTGGTGATCAGTGGGAAGAATGCTCCTTACATTGGTGGTCAGTGAGAAGAATGTTCCTTACATTGGTGATCAGTGGGAAGAATGCCCCTTACATTGGTGATCAGTGGGAAGAATGCCCCTTACATTGGTGGTCAGTGGGAAGAATGTTCCTTACATTGGTGATCAGTGGGAAGAATGTTCCTTACATTGGTGATCAGTGAGAAGAATGCTCCTTACATTGGTGATCAGTGGGAAGAATGCTCCTTACATTGGTGATCAGTGGGAAGAATGTTCCTTACATTGGTGGTCAATGGGAAGAATGTTCCTTACATTGGTGGTCAGTGGCTACTTATCTGAGAGGTAGAGCAGGGGTTCATGATTGCTCAGGGAACCCCTAGAAACCTCTGGAGGAAGCCTGGTTGAGGAGGACTGCTCTAATGTGTCCATATTATTAGTGGTTAGATAAAAGTGAATGATACCAGACAGCCACTTTTCCCTTTGTAAGCCTGTCTAGTTCAGTCTGCCTTTCTCAGCCTTTTCAACACCGAGGAACCCTTGAAATAATTCTCCGGTCTCGGAGAACCCCTGCTAAAAGTTAAAAATATACAACTCATGATACATTAGTGTGATGGTCAATGGGAAGAATGCTCCTTACACTTGTGGTCATTGGGAAGAATTACCCCCCCTTACAGATAGATAAAAAGATCAATGATGTCATTAGGAATTTATCTGAGAGGTAATCATTGACCATTGCTCACGGAACCCCTGCAACCTCTGGAGGAACCCTAGGGTTCCACGGAACCCTGGTTGAGAAACCCCGAGTTCAGTGGAGCTGGTATTGGCTAATCCTGGATTGTTGTTCTGTTTCTTCTTTCTATTTGGTTCCCAAAAACAGAAAGTCAGGGAAAACACATACAATCCCAGGAAACACATACAGACCCCATGCAGATGACCTTTGTATAGAAGGGTAAGGCACTGCTCCTGAAGAATTTAGAAAACATTTGCTGAGATCAGCTATGGAATGAGATCCTTCATTACATCAGCTCTCATTCATAGTTAGGTGAGCCAGCAGCATCTCCCAGACTTACGCGCACGCAGAAGGTTGCAATTTCTGCATCGAGCTCTCTGTCCTCTAGCTGAACACTGCCCCTAGTGGACACAGGAGCATTGCAGCCATAAAACTGATTAAACTAAACCTTGTGATGTACAGCATCGCCGCCTTAACCACTTGGTTCCCTGGGCCTTTGCTCCCTATGACACCCTTGAGTACCGGAGCATTTTTTTCATTTCCTGGATGTCTCAGATCTACGTCTTATATCTTTTAGGTTTTGTAGTCTACCGTAAAATATCACACATCGTGTCGGGGCTGATGGGAGTTTCATTTGATAGTAGATTTGTATACATATACTGTATATTATTATTTTGTAGATTTTAATTAGAAAGAAAAAAATGTGGGAAAAAGAATGGAAATTCTTCTGTAATTCTTCCCAACTTTTACGTGATTAGCGCATCCTCTGATATTTACCCCCAAATATAAATGGCAAAGTCTGATGATTAAAATTATATCACATGAATGTAATTTTTACATAACATTTTATATACACTATATTACCAGAAGTATTGGGACGCCTGCCTTTACACCCACATGAGCTTTAATGGCATCCCAGTCTTAGTCCGTAGGGTTCAATATTGAGTTGGCCCACCCTTTGCAGCTATAACAGCTTCAGCTCTTCTGGGAAGGCTGTGCACAAGGAATGGGCTTGGGTGTGTTCGGGTCAAACCCACCAAGAAGCCGGCACTGCACTCTGCCAATCATAGGCAACGTGTGAATGTGCAGCTGCCGGTCAGGAAATGCCTCACTGCCTATGATTGGGGTGAGCAGTGATGGCTTCATGGCAGGTTTGATCCAAACACGCCCGAACCCATCACTACTGTCCACAGAGTGTCTATGAGAATGTTTGACCATTCTTCCAGAAGTGCATTTGTGAGGTCAGGCACTGATGCTGGACAAGAAGGCCTGGCTTGCAGTCTCCGTTCCAATTCATCTGAAAGGCATTCTATCGGGTTGAGGTCAGGCAAGTCAAGTTCCTCCACCCCAAACTCGCTCATCCATGTCTTTATGGACCTTGCTTTGTGCAGTTGGTGGGCAGTCATGTTGGAACAGGAAGGGGCCATCCCCAAACTCTTCCCACAAAGTTGGGAGCGTGAAATTGTGCAAGATGTCTTGGTATGCTGACACCTTAAGAGTTCCCTTCACTTGAACTAAGGGGCCAAGTCCAACCCCTGAAAAACAACCCCACACCGTAATCCCACCTCCACCAATTGATTTGGACCAGTGCACAAAGCAAGGTCCATAAAGACATGGATGAGCGAGTTTGGGGTGGAGGAACTTGACTGGCCTGACCTCAACCCAATAGAATAGAGTGAGAGCGATAACACCAAATTTAACACACCTGCTCTCCATTCACACCTGAGACCTTGTAACACTAATGAGTCACATGCCACAAAATGGCTAATTGGGCCCAATTTGGACATTTTCACTTAGGGGTGTACTGACTTTTGTTGCCAGTGGTTTAGACATTAATGGCTGTGTGTTGAGTTATTTTGAGGGGACAGCAAATTTACACTGTTATACAAGCTGTACACTCACTACTTTACATTGTAGCAAAGTGTCATTTCTTCAGTGTTGTCACATGAAAAGATAGAATAAAATATTTACACAAATGTGAGGGGTGTACTCACTTTTGTGAAATACTGTGTACATATATATATATATATATATATATATATATATATATATATATATATAATATTTCATTTTTAAATGTAATATAATATATGATATGTATGCATTCACAGTATATAATGTGCTTGTATATATATATACATTCTTTTTCCTTTTTTTTTCTTTATGGGGGTCTGCTTCCGTTCAGTAGAGACCTGATTTAGCCCCCTTCCTTCCCCCAACAGCAACATTTTTTAAATTTTTTGTTTTTTCTTTTTCAGATTTTATGACTAATCACCCTTTTTGTGCATTACGCAGCCATTCGTCTTTAGCCGGTCTGTATCCATATGTAGGAGATGCAGAGTATATATTTAGACCAATGTAATGTTTTTATTATCTAAATAACATATTTCGATGTCAGTCCTGTGGCCCCCAGGGGCAGCAGTACAAATATCCGCGTGCCATCATTTACATGTAAATGAACCTGTGGATGTCTTCAGTCGCAACCGTGAAAGATGCCACATTCCCAGCTTCCAGGGACAGAAACGTAGTTGTAGTTGAAGATGTTGATCCAACAATGTACCTTTTTTTCCCCCAAAAATGGAACAATGGAAATGTATATTTGGACAATAACTTTTTTTTTTAGTTTTGAGTGGAGATTCTCTCTATATCCCATCAGGGGCATACACCCCTCCTTTGGCACTGGTGACTACCGTCAGAGAAAGAAAGTGAGGGGAGATCCAAATTTTTAGAGATGTCCCCAGAATAAGTGAGGAGAAATCCTCCATTAGTGACACGAGTTCTGGGGAATGTTCCATAGGAACTCCTAAACATGCAAATTTCAAATTGCATCCAGTGTTTGAAATCATGGAACATGGCCAATGCCAACGGTGGGATCCATTGGCTGTCAGACCATCCTGGAGACACGATAGATAGGTCATCTGCCTCACCATGGTCATTGCTTTCAGCATTTCTTCTTTGACCCACACACCCTTCTTTGACCCCCACCCCCCCAACACACACACATCACTCTGTATAAATTGAGGAACTTGTATGAAACGTTTACTGAGAGAAATCTGGAGGCTCCTTCTGTAGACCTCTTCGAAAAATGTTAGTTGTCTGGAGAATGAAAACACTGGGCAAGCCAAGTAACTGGCATTTTTTAAAAGGAGGCCACCAATGGTGGCCAACATATCATATTCCACAGTGATTTCCTTTAACATCAACTTCTGAACATCATTTCCTCAAGCTGGCCATACCCTTGGCAAATTTGAGTCAATTTTTCAAAACCTCCCGTCATTCACAAATACAATGGAAAGTATCCACCAGAAATGAAGCAGGTCTAACACCTCCAAGGTTAATCAAGCACCAGAATTTGGTCAATTGTGGAATGGAAACTGGGCAATAAGTTGAAAGAGCCAATAAAGTTTTTTGAAAATGGAAATAAAGTGGAATGATAATGGGGCTTGAAAAAGTAGTGCGCATGAGCTGAAACGCGTAGCCCCGCCATCGTTACGTCATTTCCGCCCAGTGTGTGTCCCAGCATGGTTTTCCTACAGTGTTCTTGGACACAATGAGTAACACCGTACAAAGAGGAACAGAGACACCACACGCATGACAGCGGTTTCTTATATAGGATGAGATTTTTAACATGTGAGTTGCCAATTGCAGTCAGGGCCGGCTCTACCACTAGGCGGAGTAGGCGGCCGCTGTTGATCTGCCTCTGTTGTTCTGTCACTGGCTGCTCTGCGTTGATTCATGTAAAAACTGACACTGTCTGACTGAGATAATGAGATTGTATTATCATGCCATGTGCAAATGTATATAGAAATAGTGACTGATCCGCCAAGTACACCCCCTCCGCCCCCACCCCCCTTGAGGCTGTATTGGATGGGCACAGGTGAAGCTGTATTTGATGGACACAGGTGAAGCTGTATTTGATGGGCACAGGTGAGGCTGTATTGATTGGTGCTGTTGAAGCTGTGTTTGATGGGCACAGGTGAGGCTGTATTTGATGGACACAGGTGAAGCTGTATTGATTGGCGCTGGTGAAGTTGTATTTGATGGGCACAGGTGAGGCTATATTGATTGGTGCTGTATTTGATGGGCACAGGGGAGGCTGTATTGATTGGCGCTGGTGAAGCTGTGTTTGATGGGCACAGGGGAGGCTGTATTGATTGGCGCTGGTGAAGTTGTGTTTGATGGGCACAGGGGAGGCTGTATTAATTGGCGCTGGTGAAGCTGTATTTGCTGGGCATTGGTGAGGCTGCATTTGATTGGCGCTGATCAGGCTGGGCAGGGAAAGGGAGGTGGAGTCAAGGGTGGAGCCAATAGGGGGCGGAAAAATGAGGTTTCGCCTAGGGTGTCAAAAATCCTTGCACCAGCCCTGATTGCAGTTTTACATAAAACTGTCCTAATACTACACTTAGTAGGCACTTCCCATTCTGGTTGCTTTTCACCATTATCAATAAAGATTGCATACGTTATTTGACATAACATGGTGCCAGCTTTTCCTTTTGCCTATTGAAGATTGGAGGCTTACAGAGACCTTTGAGACTGGGTGCCATGGTTTTAAAGCTAAGGATGGGATAGGGGATAGGAAAGGGTTAACTGTATTTCCCTGGGCTCTTGCTTTGGCTGGCTTCTGTTGGACTTTGCCCCCCCCCCCCCCATGCTCATAAATTCTGGAGGGAGACTCTGCCTACATACGTTCAAGCCACGCGGGAAGCAGGTAAGGTTGACAGCTGACTTGTAACCCTATCCTCCAGCAGCCACCTGCCCAGAGAGGTTCTGCACCTCCCTGCCTTCAGCTGTCTTCTGTCCTGACTGTCATCACTGAAGATTGCCTTCCTGAGGAGTTTTCCAGCAGTCCTGAAGTCCTCTCTGGAGATCTGCCACTGTGGACTCTGCTGTATATGGACTCTTGCATGTGCAGGTATGCTGGGGCAGCCACCAGCCTTAGTTAGGATAAGGAAAATACTGTGCACTTTGTTTTAGAACTGTTACACTGAGAGTTTCCAGTAAAGCTTTTGAAACTTTGTCCTAGCCTGGTCTGAAGTTTCTTAATGGTGGTAATGGCATATGCAGAACAGGGCCTGTAATGCACACACAGAGTGAAGTGAGACATGGCGTTGCTAGGAGCATTAAGGACAAGAGAAGTATGATATAACACTCAGACAGTGGGAGAGCAGTACCAGCAGGGTTTGACGGGTCTCATGAATAGTGAGGGGAGCGGTTCACAGCCTTCCTCCAGAGCGTTCGGTGTCCCAGCAACCAGGAACAGACCAGCATGCCAGGGATTCTAGTGACCTAGCTGCATGGTGCAGAAATGGAAAGAGTTAATCATGTGTGCATGGGGTCCACGCTGGTTCCCAGCAGGACCCACTCTATCACTGGGAGATTGGTGGCAGAGTCAAGCTGAACTAGTGAAACGGGACGCTGCTCTGTGGTGTCTCCTTAGCAGGTGTATGTATGGTGGGGCCAATAGGCACCTGTATGACAGCAACAGGTTCTGATACAGAGACACCAGGATGTACGACTTGCTTCTAAGTCTGGAGTGCCGCCATAATGTTAATGTCTCATGAATGCAGCCCTGCCTGGTCCCGGTCATTAGTGAGCGCGTACATCGGAGAGTCTGGAGGAAGAAGATTCATCCCAACGTTGTTCTATCTGTCACTGTTAGGATGTGCACCCCAAAGCTTAAACGTGTGTGTGTGTGTGTGTGAATGTACATGGTGTCAGTAGGACATTGGATGGTGTCAGCATAGCAGTGGACGGTGTCAGTAGAGCAATGAATGTGTCAGTAGGGCAGAGGTTGGTGTCAGTAGGACATTGGATAGTGTCAGTAGAGCAGTGGGCAGTGATGGTAGGGCAGCGGATGGTGTCAGTAGGGCAGCGGATGGTGTCAGTAGGGCAGCGGATGGTGTCAGTAGAGCAGTGGACGGTGTCAGTAGGGCAGTGGACGGTGTCAGTAGGGCAGTGGACGGCGTCAGTAGAGCAGTGGACGGTGTCAGTAGAGCAGTGGATGGTGTCAGTAGAGCAATGAATGTGTCAGTAGGGCAGAGGTGGGTGTCAGTAGGACATTGGATGGTGTCAGTAGGACAGAGGATGATGTCAGTAGGGCAGTGGACGGTGTCAGTCGGGCAGAAGATGGTGTCAATAGAGCAATGAATGTGTCAGTAGGGCAGAGGATGGTGTTAGTAGAGCAGTGAACAGCATTGGTAGAGCAGTGAATGGTGTTAGTAGTGCAATGGAGGGTGTCAGTAGAGCAGTGGACGGTGTCAGTAGAGCAATGAATGTGTCTGTAGGGCAGAGGTTGGTGTCAGTAGGGCAGTGGACGGTGTCAGTAGAGCTGTGGACGGTGTCAGTAGAGCAGAGATTGGTGTCAGTAGGGCAGTGGGTGGTGTCAGTAGAGCAATGAATGTGTCAATAGGACTTTGGATGGTGTCAGTAGGGCAGAGGATGATGTCAGTAGGGCAGTGAATGGTGTCAGTAGGGCAGAAGTCGGTGTCAGTAGGGCAGTGGACGGTGTCAGTAGGGCAGATTATGTCAGTAGGGCAGAGGATGGTGTCAGTAGGGCAGAGGATGGTGTCAGTAGGGCAGAAGTCGGTGTCAGTAGGGCAGTGGATGGTGTCAGTAGGGCAGAGGATGTCAGTAGGGCAGAGGATGGTGTCAGTAGGGCAGAGGATGGTGTCAGTAGAGCAGAGGACGGTGTCAGTAGGGCAGAGGATGTCAGTAGGGCAGTGGACGGTGTCAGTAGGGCAGAGGATGTCAGTAGGGCAGTGGACGGTGTCAATGGGGCAGATATTGGTGTCAGTAGGGCAGAGGATGTCAGTAGGGCAGTGGACGGTGTCAGTAGGGCAGAAGGACGGGATGACTGTGGCAGGTGACGGGATGACTGTAG
>BLSH010200700.1:182700-193832 GCA_018402905.1 Glandirana rugosa | reverse complement strand
ACGGAATATGTGCAGGGGAGGGGGTGGGGGGTGCAGGTGTACTTACCTGAATGTGGGGCACCTGGTCAGACTGTAACACATTGCAGGGTCATATATACTATACAGCGCTGTATATGGAGCTGCAGGGCTGCACAGGAGCAGCGCACTGATGGGAAGGTGATGGTGCATGGTTATATACATAAAACCTGGGCATAAAGTATACAATTCATGGCAGAAATGTCAGGCAATGTGTGCAAGATGCAGGAATATAAGCTGGAAATGTAGCAGTGACATAAAAATAAATACATAAGAGAATGACATTATATGATATAGGGTGTACATTGTTGCATTTTATAGCTGTACGGTAGGTTGCGCTTATAGGAAAGTCCCATGGGACCTCCAGGCAGGCTGTGCGGCAGTGCAGCTATTTACAGCAAGCATGATAGAGCTGTCCGGCTGTACAGTATATGTGTAATAAATACTATATATAGGATGGCAGGCTGCATGTTATATAGGCAGTGCAGCACTGCAGGGGAGAGCTAGAAATGGATATAAGGGAATGCAATGTGTGGTTCTGACATCCTATAGGACAGTGGTTCTCAACTCCTGTCCTTGGGACCCACTAACAGGCCAGGTTTGCAGAATAACTGAAATACACCACAGATGATATCATTTGCTGCTCAGTGATTGCAGTATTCTAGTCTGCATCACCCCAAGGTAATACTAAAAATGTGGCCTGTTAGTGGGTCCTGAGGACCGGAGTTCAGAACCACTGCTATAGGAAGATCCGATTGTACATAATTATTACACTCTTTATTTTTCTACCTAGATCTGTCACATAGGATCTTATTAAAAAATTGGAGAGGAAAATCAGCTGCGTCATACCCGACGCTCCTCTCCCGCAGAGCTGACAGTCTGCACATTGTGTGGAAACAGATCGGAACTCTCTGTTCTGTAATAAACATAAAAAAGAAGATTGTCTGACTGAGCCATCTGTGCTATGTCTTAGTCATACTATGTGACACTTGCAAAGTATCACTTCCTGCGTCTCCTATCCCTCCGAAGTCCTCAGAGGGAGCGAAGCCAGCAGAGATGACCCCTGATGGATTTAAATGAAAGCTGCGTTGGAATAATCGGAGGTCTGGGTTGGTTTGGCTGACTCACTGGTGTCCAGAGAAGCTTTACACAACCTTTTTAGCATGGAGGAACCCTTGAATAACTACTATATCTACAACTCACTGATTGTTAGTGTGATGGTCAATGAGAAGAATGTTCCTTACATTGATGGTCAGTGAGAAGAATGTTCCTTACATTGGTGATCAGTGAGAAGAATGCTCCTTACATTGGTGGTCAGTGGGAAGAATGTCCCTTACATTGGTGATCAGTGGGAAGAATGTTCCTTACATTGGTGGTCAGTGAGAAGAATGCTCCTTACACTGGTGGTCAGTGGGAAGAATGTCCCTTACATTGGTGATCAGTGAGAAGAATGCTCCTTACATTGGTGGTCAGTGGGAAGAATGCTCCTTACATTGGTGGTCAGTGGGAAGAATGTTCCTTACATTGGTGATCAGTTGGAAGAATGTCCCTTACATTGGTGATCATTGAGAAGAATGCTCCTTACATTGGTGATCAGTGGGAAGAATGCTCCTTACATTGGTGGTCAGTGGGAAGAATGTTCCTTACATTGGTGATCAGTGGGAAGAATGTCCCTTACATTGGTGATCATTGAGAAGAATGCTCCTTACATTGGTGATCAGTGGGAAGAATGCTCCTTACATTGGTGGTCAGTTGGAAGAACGCTCCTTATATTGCTGGTCAGTGGGAAGAATGTTCCTTACATTGCTGGTCAGTGGGACGAATGTCCCTTACATTGGTGATCAGTGGGAAGAATGTCCCTTACATTGCTGGTCAGTGGGAAGAATGCTCCTTACATTGCTGGTCAGTGGGACGAATGTCCCTTACATTGGTGATCAGTGGGAAGAATATTCCTTACATTGGTGATCAGTGGGAAGAATGCCCCTTACATTGGTGATCAGTGGGAAGAATGTTCCTTACATTGGTGATCAGTGAGAAGAATGTTCCTTACATTGGTGATCGGTGGGAAGAATGCTCCTTACATTGGTGGTCAGTGGGAAGAATGCTCCTTACATTGGTGGTCAGTGGGAAGAATGTTCCTTACATTGGTGGTCAGTGGGAAGAATGCTCCTTACATTGGTGATCAGTAGGAAGAATGTCCCTTACATTGGGGATCAGTGGGAAGAATATTCCTTACATTGGTGATCAGTGGGAAGAATGTCCCTTACATTGGGGATCAGTGGGAAGAATATTCCTTACATTGGTGATCAGTGGGAAGAATGTCCCTTACATTGGTGATCAGTAGGAAGAATGTCCCTTACATTGGTGATCAGTGGGAAGAATGCTCCTTACATTGGTGATCAGTGGGAAGAATGCTCCTTACATTGGTGATCAGTGGGAAGAATGTCCCTTACATTGGTGATCAGTGGGAAGAATGTCCCTTACATTGTTGATCAGTGGGAAGAATGTCCCTTACATTGTTGAGCAGTGCGCAGAATGCTCCTTACGTTGATGGTCAGTAGGAAGAATCAGTTCAGCACAAATTATAGTATTCCTTTTATTTATTTCTTTTATTTATATTTATTTTTCACTACATCAACAGTAATTAATGTTTAGTAGTAATACGTGCGAGCGCTATGAATATATATTTTTTGTACATGCACCTAGTAGGAAGAATGCATCTTATACTGGCGGTCAGTGGTAAAAACGCCCATTACATTGGTGGTATGTGGGAAGCATGCCCTTACATTGGCAGTCAGTGGGAAGAATGTCCCTTACATTGGTGATCAGTGGGAAGAATGTCCCTTACATTGGTGATCAGTGGGAAGAATGCCCCTTACATTGGTGATCAGTGGGAAGAATGCTCCTTACATTGGTGATCAGTGGGAAGAATGCCCCTTACATTGGTGATCAGTGGGAAGAATGTTCCTTACATTGGTGGTCAGTGGGAAGAATGCTCCTTATATTGGAGGTCAGTGGGAAGAATGTTCCTTACATTGGGGATCAGTGGGCAAAAATGCTTCTTAGATTGGTGGTCAGTGGGAAGGATGATACAGCTAGCTAAAAAGATCATTGGGTCAGTGGGAACTTATCTGAGAGGCAGATGCTCATTGCTCAAGGAAACCCTCGCAATCTCTTTTGGGAACCCTGGAGTTCCATGAAACCCTAGCCAAGAAAGGCTAGCTTGGAGGGATACAATTTTATAAAATATTAAATGTTTCCTTATCCACTTCTACATCGGATACAGCTCAACTGAGAGTTGGAGTTTATAAGCATAGGATGCAAGGAGCTTGGGAGGGTGTGCATGGAGAACATTGGGGATATCCTATCCCCATATCTAGTACATACATTATACATAATGCCAGTTTGTAGTTAAATAAAAGAGAAAAGGGTGAGTGAGCAGGGCTGAGGATCGTTAAATATTGGCACTTGTGTTCTGTCATTGAGGAAACCTCCAGTTTATACACCATAAGAGAGTGAATACTCCCAGCTTGCCTTGGAAGTTTTGGTAAATACACCCTGGATTGATGGATGAGACATCTATTTATTACCTGGAGTATTAATAGTCCATAAATTGTGAAGGATAGCTATGCAGAGTCCCTGAAAAGGGATGTCCTCTACTTCTTCTTGGTCTGCATTGGTGGTGGGTTAACGAGAACCCTTCAAACAACCTTAATTTGCCAAAGCTGAGGTTCCTACCCACATAGTCCACCATTATCAGAGAGTAATGGAGGAGGTCCAGGGCATAGGACAGCTTCACAGCATCACCAATGACCTTATGATTAGCCATCGGTGTTGCTCAAGGAACCCCTCACAACCTCTGGAGGAAACCTATGGTTCCATGAAACCCTAGTTGAGGTTTTAGATGGCAACCTGACCTGCATTAGCAGGAGAGTAATAATGAGCTCCAGGGCAGAGGACACCTTCACGGCATCACCAATGACCTTCTGGTATTCCATCAGTGTTGGTCAAGAAACCCCTAAAAACCTATGGATGGACCCTACTGTTCCATTAATCCCTCGTTAAGGGTTTAGATGGCAACCTGGCCTGCGTTGACCGGTTCTCTTTTATACCTGGGCACACTGCAGCTTTCTCAGTGATGTACAACTCTTGGGGTCTAATTTTGTCCATACAACAGACCGTCAGCCTTAGCCACCATTCACCCCTGAGCTTTTCATTGCGCAATATCAAAGTGCAACAACACTCAAGATGAGGAATCCCATTATTCTCAATGGACCTGATCACAGCTTTGCGTTGCTTGTTTCCTGTTGCAGCAAGCATTAAAATGTACGTGAAATTCTTTGGGGCAGAATCCTGTGTTTTTGGCCCCAACCAATTAAAGAAAATGCTTGAAAAACACGTTTACGCCCCTATTTAAAAGTCTATGAGACCATAATCATCCGTTTCTTCTCTTGTACTACAGATTGCTTGAAAAACGCATGTAAGAACGTACCAGAAAAAACCCCTCCAAATCTCGTGTGAGTGAGGGGGTGGCATAGAAGGGTGCCACAAATAGCACACGCCGCCGTGCGTACCTTGCGCTAACGTTGAACGCGTGTCTGCGTGATACATGGACCCCCTTCCCCTATGTACATCTCTCATATCATAGGAGGCCAGGGACCTGCGGTTTTAATATTTTTATTTTTTTTACAGACAAATAAAATGATTTTTACTGCATTTTATAAAGGATATTTTTGTTTGGCACTCATCATTAGTATTATACAAACACAGACCGCTCCGTTTATTTTTAAATTACTCTGCATTACCATTCAGCGCATGAAGCAGATTGCTACATTTTAAAAATAATTCGTTATTTTTTGCGTTCTTTCGTGATGCTGAAATTCTGACATTTTTCGTTGCTGCTGATTTTTCCGGGCCACTTATTAATACATCCGCGTGATCGGGAAGCATCATGTTCCATTTATAGCAGAATCCATATTTCTGTAATTATTAGATATTCATTAATATTTATGATGACGTCATACCCATGCCACTCACATCAGCGCTAATAGACAATCCACGTTTAGCCGCGGTACTTGGCCACGGCGGCCTTTCAAGCTCATATGCACAGTCTGAAATCGGCAGAGAGTTTTGTAGACAGTTAAATAAAATGATTTTAAGTTTCTTTTTTATTCCTAAATGGTCCAATAGGCTCCCTAATCCTGTGTGACCCTCCCATGTGTGGTGGTAGGGTGGGGACAAGGGGTGGGCAGTAGGGGGCGGCTGCCCTGGGCCCAGTGGCTTGCTGTAAGGGTGGAGGCGCCTTCCTTCTGTTACAAGGCTGACAGGAGTAGTGACAGTGGCAGTGATTTTAACAAGCGAATGACTGCTGGGCGTAGGATCCTCTAAGCTTGCACATCCTGAAGGGGGGGGTGGAGGTGCAGTTTGGCATAAAAAAAAAAAACAAAGAGAGGGGCGCCTTCTAAGCGTAGACAGTGTAAAATTTATAGTACCAAGATTAAAAACACTCACATTGAGGCAAGTAACAGTCAGCATATGGAGGAAGTCCTGCAGCGGTGTGTCTCCTTCGGCACTGGTTGTGCCACTCGTTTTCCCTGTGGAAGCCGCCCGCTGGCAGGGAGGAGGGCTTCCTCAAGGTGTTGCTGTGCAACTTCCTCCATAAGTCCATGGGATAAGGGGTGGGGCAGGAGGTGCAGGCGGCGGTGGGCACAATGGTTTATTGGGGGCGCCTTCCTTCTGTTGCCAGGTTGACAGGAGTAGTGACAAACGAGTGACTGCTGGGTGTAGGATTCTCTAAGCTTTGACATCATGATCGGGGGAGGGAGGGGGGCACAGTTTGGCATCTTTGCCCTGGGCACTGGATGACCTTGTCCCGGCACTGTACAGTAGGCACCTCTCTTTCCTTTCTGGATATTTCTTTATACAGAACAGTTCCTGCATAGGTGTGCGCAGCCTATTGCATTGGGGTTTGGCACCCTAAAGCTCAAACACACATGTTATGTACACACATACATATATATGATCCTGGCACATGGATCTCCCTGCCAGCACACGGAAAGAGAAGCTCATAAATACTTCTCTTGTGGCATAGTTGGTAAGGGAGATCTTTCCCATCCTTCTGCTGGCACACAGAGCAATAATGCTAATGTGCATGGGGTGATTAGGGTGTGCCCAGGCACACCCAGCACACCCTTTGAGCATGCCTATGAGTTCCTGGATCATTCGTCACAGTTGAGGAATCATCAACCAGCTCTAGATGGAATACTCAGCAGAGATCGGACAGATCAAAGAAAGTCAGCTAGAGAACGCGTCTACTGATACCTGGACAATGCTATGTGGCACAGCGTATAACTATACATCTAAGCAGAATATGGATTTGTCCTACCTGCAACAGGAGAACACCATTGACACCATTAACCCTTCCGCTGACCGCACCCCCCCCCCCCCCAGAAAGGCGCCCGCCGGAAAATACAAGGCGTTAATGGGAACTCTGAAACGCTTTCTGCGTTCGAGAGAATCCCCGACCGATCCGCCTGACGGCTCAACACAGAGCCTGTAATTATGGAATTCTCCGAAGGAATACAAATGTGGCGATGGCAAATTAAGAACACAGCGAGAGCGATACCCAAGAAAGGCGAGCGGGAGCGGACACGGAGCGATTAATTAATAGTAAATGTTCAGCTGACCATTCGCTCCTTATAAAGAAATATTATAAAAGAAATGTATTCATAAATATGAAGGAGAGTGTATTTTTTTTTCTTTTTAAGTTTTACGGCTCTATTATTTTTTTCCTTCCTCCCTTCCTTCCTTCTTCCCTTCCTTCTTTCCTTCCTTCCTTCCTTTCTCCCACCCTTCCTTTCTTCCATCCTTCCTGTTCCTCCTTCCTTCCTTTCTCCCATCCTTCCTTTCTTCCATCCTTCCTGTTCCTCCTTCCTTCCTTCCTTCCTTTCTCCCATCCTTCCTTTCTTAGTTCCTTTCCTCCATCCATCCTTCTTTCCTTCCTTAATTCTTCCTTTTTTTTCCCTCCTTCCTTCTTTCCTTACTTTTTTCTTTCTTCCTTCATTCCTTCCTTCCTTTTTATTGTTTCTTTCTTTCTTATTTCTTTCTTTCTTTTTTTACTTAACTCCTTCCTTCTTTCATTCCTTTTCCCCCTTCCTTCTTTCATTCCTTTTCCCCCTTCCTTCTGTCATTCCTTTTCCCCCTTCCTTTTTTCATTCCTTTATTCCTTACTATTTTCCCTCCTTCCTTCTTTCCTTCCTTCATTTCTTCCTTCTTTCCCTCTTTCCTTCCTTCCTTTCTTTCCCTCCTTCCTACTTTCCTTTCTTCATTCCTTCCTTCTTCCCCCTTCCTTCCTTATTTCCCTCCTTCCTTCTTTCTTTCCTTCCTTTCTTCCTTCCTTCTTGCCTCACTTCATTTCCCTCCTTACTTCATTCCTTCCTTCCTTCCTTCCTTCCTTCCTTCCTTCCTTCCTTCCTTTTTATCCTTTCGTTCTTTCTTTCCTTCCTTTCTTCTTCCCCCCCCCCCCCCTTTATTTTATTCCTTTCTTCCTTCCTTTTCACCTCCTTTCTCTCCTTCCTTCCTTCCCCTCCTCCCTTATTTCCTTCCCTTTTTTTCTTTTCTTTTCTTTCTTGTTTATTTAAAGCTAGGATCTATTAAAACAGAAAGAATTCATTTGTCATGATTATTTAGTCAGGTGTAGATGTATCCTGTCTACAATTTCCAGCCAGCAGGTGGCACCCTACGCTACTGTAATTCAGGCTACAACACTTTGTGGGAAAAAGTCTGTTGTTTGAAGAACTTAATAACTAAAGTCCAGATTACACACACAGCTGAAAGAACCAGAGGGGGAAGTCATCCTCAGTCACTACCTCCTGTCTGTCCTTGTCTGCTTCATTCAGAGGGGTTACCTAGATTTTCAGTCAAAGAGAGACCGTCTGAAAGGAAGCAGTTTTTGTTCTGCTTTATAGTGCTATATATATATGATATATGATATAGACCGTATACATACTGTATATGATATATATGATAGGTGGCACTGTCTGAACTGCCATTGGCAGCCGTAAACCATGCATGTGACAGGGACACTCAGGAACAGTCCATGCAGGTTTGTCCTGCACTTTTAAGCTTGGCAGCAAATGCAGTACAGTGCAGGAGGGCTTTGTACACCAAGTTCATAGTATAAAACAAACAATACATCTGCCCACCTAAGCCACTAATGAAACTCAGGTTAGTTTATGGCTAAAAGGGTTCACCCGTACAATCTGACAGCTCTTGTGCCTTTTTAGTGTTCTGTCAGCACTCAGCTTCGTCACCCAGCAGCAGGATCCCACAGCAGAGAGAGAGAGAAAACCCTGATCATCAATCAGCTCATATAGATTCCACCCAACGTTCTACAACGTCTCCGGCCTCCATGACTCAGAACAGGTTAAGGTTCTGATAAAAAAAGGTATCTTTCTCCATATCAGACACAACCGTGGAACCCCTTACCATGTGTATGTGCAAAACCTAGGTGGCATATACTGTCACCATGTACACAAACACTCCAAGTGGCCAAAATTTTGTGGACATCTGACCATCACACCTATATCAGCTTGTTGGACATACCATTCCACAACCATGCCTATTAGTATGAAGTTGCTCCTCTACCCCCATGGCCAATTTTATGATGTTTCCCTCCCTCCCTTGCTGCTTCCTTCTAGGGAGGCTTTCTACAAGACTTTGCAGGGTGCTTGTGGGATTTTTTTGCCCATTTGTGAGGTCAGGTACTGAAGATGGATGAGAAGACCTGGCTTACAATTCATCCCAAAGATGTTCAGTAGGGTTAAGAGCCAAAGGTGTTCGATAGGGTTAGGGCCCAAATGTGTTCAGTAGGGTTGGGGGCTAAAAGTGTTTGGTAGGGTTGGGGTACAAAGGTATTCAATATGGTTGGGGTCCAAAGGTGTTCAGTAGGTTTGGGGTCCAAAGGTGTTCAGTAGGGTTGGGGTCAAAAGGTGTTCAATAGAGTTAGAGTCCAAAGGTGTTTGGTAGGGTTGGGGTCAAAAGGTGTTCAATAGGGTTGGGGTCCAAAGGTCTTAAGTAGGGTTGGGGTCCAAAGGCATTTGGTGGGGATGGGGTCTAAATGTGTTCGGTAGGGTTTGGGTCCAAAGGTGTTTTTGTAGGATTGGGGTGCAAAGGTGTTTGGTAGGGTTGGGGTCCAAAGGTTTTCGGTAGGGTTGGGGTCAAAAGACGTTCAATAGGGTTGGGGTCCAAAGGTGTTAAGTAGGGTTGGGGTCCAAAGGCATTTGGTAGGGTTGGGGTCTAAATGTGTTCGGTAGGGTTGGGGTCCAAAGGTGTTTTTGTAGGATTGGGGTGCAAATGTGTTTGGTAGGGTTGGGGTCCAAAGGTTTTCGGTAGGTTTGGGGTCAAATGACGTTCAATAGGGTTGGGGTCTAAAGATGTCTGGTAGAGTTAGGGGTCCAAAAGTGTTCTGTAGGGATGGGGTCCAAAGGTGTTCAATAGGGTTGGGGTACAAAAGGTGTTCAGTAGGGTTGAGGTCAGGGCTCTGTACAGGACACTCGAGTTCCTCCACAACAAAGTGGTCAAACCGTGACTTTATGGAGCTGGCTTTGTACACAGGGGCAAAGTCATACTAGAACAGAGAAGGGTCTTCACCAAACTGTTACCACAAGGTTGGAAGAGCACAATTGTCTACATTGTCATTGCATGTAGTATTAACAGTACCCTTCACTAGAGACACCTGAATGCCATCATCTGAGGGAGGAGATCCACGTACTTTTGGATATATAGTGTAGGCGTGATGTTCAGGATCCATTTGGAGAGAAGCTCACATACTTTTGGATATATAGGGTGTGTGCGAGGGTCACATGTCCACAAACCCAGATACATTATAGTTTCTCCTTATGACTCTACTTGAAACATTGTGGTAACTGAGGAGGTCACCACTTCCAGATTCTCTGCGTTGGGGATTACCAAACTGTTGAACGGTAGACTAAGAAGGTCAGTCTCTATACTGAAGTCCTTGAGAGCAATAAGAAGCCCTCAGGGGACTCAGCTGACCTAACATTGAAACGTCACCATAGGTGGACAGACCCTTCAAATTTGATAGCTGCAGTTATAAGACGTTTGACTGATTTGGATAAACAGATACAGAAGTAGATGGATAATCCAACACCAGACATGGGTAGATACGACACTCTAAAGTTCTCTGATATTGCTCCTTTTGTATTGAGCAGTGTTGTCAACCGCCAGTAAATTTACTGACCGTTTGTAAAAATCAGTGATTTTTACAAACTGTCTATAAATATCAGGGTCTGATAATTTGTCACGCTGTGCTGACTTTTTAAGTGTAAACCGGGCAAACTACTTGATATGGGTATTGTCAGTGGTTCCATGTTGTGTTTAAATATCAATTGTCTTAGTTTTTAATAGGAGTTCAGTTATTTTGCAGGTTGTCAGTAAAAAATGTGCTCCGCCAGTAAATTTGCCATGTTTTGCCAGTAAAAAACACTGCAGGAGGTTGGCACCACTGGTATTGAGATGCTTTGACGGTGTGCAGAAGCTGTTTTTAGATCTTTTTTGGAGCCAGCAAATACAACACTGACCCCTACAGACAACGAGGTGATAATGCACCCCGCCATGCAAAAATCATAACCGTGACAAGAATGTTATTGGTGGGGGGTGTTATGTGCGTCCCCATGACCTACCAAGTCTTACAATTTTTACAATGTAACAATAATGAGAAGAACAATTCCTCTGGGTGATTGTTTCTCAGCGCATAAAGAGCGCAAATCTGTATAAAAGTGACTTTTTATTGAGAAGCCGCTGACGTGAAGCCGATTATCACAAATGGGGGCTTATTTGTTGATGGAGTGAAGGCTGGGAACAAAGTGATTGCCAGTGAAGAAGACAAAGTCACGTCATTGTGTGAGGGGCTCAGGCCGCATTCAGATACCCAGACCAACCTAATCATTCAAATTTGGAATATTTTATAAATATTTCAGAGCTACGGTATATAAATGTATAATAATAATAGCGTGTGGCTGGGGGGGGGGGGGCATTAGGGGGGGGTCGGTGTGCGATAATAATAATATGTAAATATATGGCATCGAGACTTTATA
>BLSH010200700.1:142871-155937 GCA_018402905.1 Glandirana rugosa | reverse complement strand
TTCCTTTCTTACTGTGAAGACGATCCATTCATTGGTCTAGGACTGTGGATGCGATGCGGTGTCCTCGCTGGTCGCACGCTCTGACAATGTCCCCCTGTGAAGGGCCAGAGATTTCTCTCCATCCCTCTTCCTCTGCCAGGAACATCTAAGCGTCTTCATCGGCGCGGGATCACGGCTGCGCTGCGTGTGACATGCTGTAACTATAGAGACCGCGGTTAGGGTTCAGGATGGGTTATTCGAGACGCGCTGTCAATCTATCGATTGGATATCTCTCTCTGCGGGGGCCCCTCCATCTATCTGCCGTCCTCAGAGCCCACCGGATGGAAAGCGGCACGGACAACGATCGCCTAAAAATGGCCGTGAGAGTCGATCTATCCTCTGTAATAGAGATGAGTGCAATCGAGGGTTTTCAATTTCCTAAAATTTCAGCAAAAAATAGATTTACACCAACATGAAAATGCATTGGAGTCGAATTTAACCACTTCAGCCCCGGAAGGATTTCCCCCTTTAGGAGCAGAGCACTTTTTGCGATTCAGCACTGCGTCGCTTTAACTGACAATTGCGCGGTCGTGCGGCGTTGTACCCAAACTAAATTTGCGTCCTTTTTTTCCACAAATAGAGCTTTCTTTTGGTGGTATTTGATCACCGCTGCGTCACTTCTGATCACCGCTATAAACAAAAAAAAAGAGCGACAATTTTGAAAAAAAAAAAACAAACAATTTTTCTTACTTTTTGCTAAAATACAAATAAAAAAATATAAAAAAACATTTTTTTCATTGGTTTCGGCCGATTTATATTCTTTTCTTTTTTTGGAAAAAAAAAATCACAATCGGCGTTTATTGATTGGTTTGTGCAAACCTTGCCGTGTTTACGGATGATGAGAATTAATTTCTGGGGTTTTTATTTTCTTAAATTTTTTTACTAGTAATGGCGGCGATCTGCGATTTTTAGCGGTACTGCAATATTGCGGCGGATATGTCGGACCATTTTGACTCTTTTTTGGGACCATTGGCATTTATACAGAGATCAGTGCTATAAAAATGCACTGATTACTGTGTAAATGCCATTGGCAGTGAAGGGGTTAACCTGGAGGGGGCACTCTAAGGGTTAACTGTGTTCCCTCAGTGTGTTCTAACTGTATGGGGGCTGGGCTCGCTGGGGGAGGGGAGTGATCCCGACTTCCATATACAGGAAGCCTGTGATCACAGCCCTTCCCCCTCTAACATAATGGAGATCCATGTTTACATACACTGACCTCCATTCTTTCACTGCGGGGAGCCATCGCGGGTAGCCGGTGGCAAACGAGTCCACCCTACCCGCCCCCCGAAACACAGTGAGCGGCGACGGCGTGCGCTCACAATGCTAGTTATCGTCAGGTGATGGTGGTTTGCAATAACGAGCCACTTTGCCGCCGTCACGCTGCGGTGGGCGGTCGGCAAGTGGTTAAAGAGTAACTCCACTTTTGTTGAGAAAAAACATTCCACTGTGG
This sequence comes from Glandirana rugosa, assembly GCA_018402905.1. Classification (NCBI taxonomy): domain Eukaryota; kingdom Metazoa; phylum Chordata; class Amphibia; order Anura; family Ranidae; genus Glandirana; species Glandirana rugosa. Next base: position 154,448 of record BLSH010200700.1, on the reverse strand, counting down.
GTGATCTCTGTACATTACAAGGATTTTAAGAAACTTTGTTGCAGATTCCTACGTTATTCTGAAGAAATAGCTGTTTGTTTCTCTGTGTCCATGTGCACAGTGAATGTGAACGGGAGTGACTTTATAATTATCAATCAGCTGCTGCACTTGCAGAGTTGTAATGAGGAAAGTTGCCGGGTCTGCATCCCTTTAGACGTGATTTCCCTTCGGAGTATCTCACCAAAAATTATATTTTTGCAGTGAATGGCAAAAAAATTATATAAATTTAGTTTGGGTACAGTATCGCATGTACCAGCTAAAGTACTGACAATTTAGTTTGGGTACAGTATCCCATATACCAGCTAAAGTAGCATGGTGCCAAATAGCAAAAAATGGTCTGGTCATGAAAAGGCGTAAAATCTGAAGTGGATAAATTGCCGGGAAATGACAACTTCAGCCGCTGTACTTCTGTTTGTAAACGGGGGGGCCGGGGATTCCCTCCATCTATTCCAGACCTTTATCCTAGGCGAGGTTCTGGTAGAGATCTTCATGGGGGACTGCACACAGAAAAAGTACCATACATATCAGACCCTTATCCTTGATGAGGGTTTGGTATGGTTGTTAAGGAGGACCCCACAAAAATAAAAAAAATGCCTTGGGGTCTCCCCTAAAAAATACACTAAACCTTTCCAGCCTGATATGGATTTTAGGAGGAATTCCATAAAAGAGAACTACAAAAAAGGGCTTATTCTCCATAACCCTGGTTCAGTGGTTGTGGGGGTCTGCAAGAGGGGGGCTTATTAGAATCTGGAAGCCCCTTCAACCACTTCCCACCCAAGGCCATCATATGATGTCCTGGACTTTGATTGGAGATACCTGAATGATGGGTGCAGCTGCAGGGGACACCCCCCACCCCCCCCTCCTAGCGCCCTCTGGTGCTTCTACCGGCTCGCCCGTGCGATCACTGAGCTAATGGAAGATTACCATAGAGCAGTGATGTGTAATTAGTGGACCTCCAGCTGTTGCAAAACTACAAGTCTCATCATGCCTCCGCCTCTAGGTGTCATGGTTGTGGCTGTCAGAGTCTTGTTTTGCCTCATGGGACTTGTAGTTCTGCAACAGCTGTAGGCCTGCTAATTGCATATCCCTGTCATAGAGAATACCGAGGACCAGACGGTCCTTGACAGTCTCTATGGCCTTTGGAGGCCAGGTGTGAAGTTATGATGTCACATCCGGCCGGACAGATGTAAACACTGCCGTGTGTTCGGCTTGAAAGCCCAAGTTCATTTTTTTTTCATCTCAGTCTTTCCTGCCTAGAGGAGAGATCTGGGGTCTATAAGACCCCAGATCTCTCCATAAAGAGCACCTGTCATGCCCTATTCCTATTACAAGGGATGCTTACATTCCTTGTAATAGGAATAAAAGTGACAACAAAAATGTAAAGGGAGAGTGAAAAAAAAATAAAATAAAATAAACAATAAAAAAAAAATTTAAAGCGCCCCAGCCCCCGTAGAAGCGAACGCATGCGTACATCGCGCCCACATATGTAAACTGCATTCAAACCACACATGTGAAGTATCGCCGTGAACGTTAGAGCGAGAGCAACAATTGTAGCCCAAGACCTCCTCTGTATCTCTAAACTGGTAACCTGTAAAAAAAATGTAAAGCGTTGCCTATGGAGATTTTTAAGTTGGCGCAATTCCACGATGTGCGCAATTTTTAAGCGTGACATGTTAGGTATCTATTTACTCGGCGTAACATTATACAAAAAAATTGGTCTAACTTTAGTGTTTTTTTTTTTTTTAATTCGTGGAACGGTTTTATTTCCAAAAAACAACGCATTTGAAAAATTTCTGCGCAAATACGGTGTGACGTAAAAAGTTGCAACGACCGCCATTTTATTCCCTAGGGTCTCTGCTAAATATATATATAGAATGTTTGGGAGTAATCTTCAGGCAAAAAATGATGATTTTTACATGTAGGAGAGGAGTGCCAGAACAGGCCCGGTATGGAAGTGGTTAAGGTTAAGTAGGCCTCCAAACGCCTCACCCCCCCCCCCCCCAAATGGATGAGTAAGGGGTACATAATACCCAGGAAGGTCAGGAACTACCACATTGCACATAGAGTTGCAAAAAATTTAGCGGTGCACAGCAAATTATTTTTTTTTAGCATACTCTATAGGATTGTAACAGACCTGGGACACCTTTGGGCACTCCAAAGAGAAATGCGGCACACATAGTGCCCCCTCACCCTACCATCAGGCCCTGTTCCGAGCCACATTCCTGTCTGAATATTGTGTCCAGGTTTCAGGTGGACTGAAACCCGGACACATGCTTCAAAACCCGGACTGTCCGGGTGGCAGGTGGCAACCCTAATTGCCTGGGGGGGCTCTGGTTCGTTTATGTTGTTCAGGAGCTTAGCTAGGGCATGGACCCCTTAGCTGCACCACCAACTTATTTTATCCGTAATGCGAGCTTTTACACCCTGAGCACCATTATTCAATGGCTGAGATCCATTTATCTTCGGATGGTTCCCACCCATTTCAATTGCTTCTCCTCGGCTGGCTTTGATAAATAAAGACCCCCGCCCCATTGAATTACTCAATGTGAGACGTGGTGAATATCCTTGGTTTGGAAGCCCCGGGAAGGTTTCATCATCGGCTGTGATTATAAGTGATTGCAGATGGTGATAGGAAATAAAAGAGGACACCGCCACCCTGCCCTCTCCATGCAGCTCTCCATCTTCTTCTACGTCTAAAAGGTTGTGAAAGTTTCCGCCTCCTGCGCTGACCTCGTAGGCGGCCTCTGATCTCATTTATGCAGAAGTCAAAGGAATCATTTTCTCCTCATTTCTGCTACAATTTATGGAGCCCGACGTGGTCTCCTGAAGATGAATGCATTGTGCCTGATAATTAATATATGTGCGACTCCTTCTCTTCCTACCTAGCGCCGCCGTGTCTTAAAATTGCTACGGATGGTTACAGATTTCCTAAGGTGCTATTGGACTTTCCCAAACAATCGTTCTGTTCCTAAAGCAAAGGCGATATGATTGGAATATTGACATAGAGCAAAAATATGAAGCAATGGGGTTAATTTACTAAAACACAGAATCTGGTGCAGCCGTGCATATTAAACAATCAGCTTCTAATTTGTGCTTGTTCAGTTAAGCTGTGACAATAAAAACTGGAAGCTGATTGGTTACCGTGCACAGCTACTCCAGATTCTGGATGCCCCAATTTTAGTTAATTCCCCAAACTGTTTGCAGTATTCGTGAATGGATAGGCTGCATTCTCAGTGATGTCACCACTCTCTAGTGAATGGATAGGCTGCATTCTCAGTGATGTCACCGCTCTCTAGTGAATGGATAGGCTGCATTCTCAGTGATGTCACCACTCTCTAGTGAATGGATAGGCTGCATTCTCAGTGATGTCACCGCTCTCTAGTGAATGGATAGGCTGCATTCCCAGTGATGTCACTGCTCTCTAGTGAATGGATAGGCAGCATTCTCAGTGATGTCACCGCTCTCTAGTGAATGGATAGGCTGCATTCTCAGTGATGTCACCGCTCTCTAGTGAATGGATAGGCTGCATTCCCAGTGATGTCACTGCTCTCTAGTGAATGGATAGGCTGCATTCTCAGTGATGTCACCACTCTCTAGTGATTGGATAGGCTGCATTCTCAGTGATGTCACCGCTCTCTAGTGAATGGATAGGCTGCATTCTCAGTGATGTCATCGGTCTCTAGTGAATGGATAGGCTGCATTCTCAGTGATGTCACCGCTCTCTAGTGAATGGATAGGCTGCATTCTCAGTGATGTCACCAGTCTCAGTGATGTCACTAGTATCTCTAGTGATTGGATAGGCTGCACTCTCAGTGATGTCACTGGTCTCAGGGATGTCACTAATATCTCTAGTGATTGGATAGGCTGCACTCTCAGTGATGTCACTGGTCTCAGTGATGTCACTAATATCTCTAGTGATTGGATAGGCTGCACTCTCAGTGATGTCACCAGTCTCAGTGATGTCACTAATATCTCTAGTGATTGGATAGGCTGCACACTCAGTGATGTCACCGGTCTCAGTGATGTCACTAATATCTCTAGTGATTGGATAGGCTGCACTCTCAGTGATATCACTGGTCTCAGTGATGTCACTAATATCTCTAGTGATTGGATAGGCTGCACTCTCAGTGATGTCACTGGTCTCAGTGATGTCACTAATATCTCTAGTGATTGGATAGGCTGCACTCTCAGTGATGTCACCAGTCTCAGTGATGTCACTAATATCTCTAGTGATTGGATAGGCTGCACTCTCAGTGATGTCACCATTCTCAGTGATGTCACTAATATCTCTAGTGATTGGATAGGCTGCACTCTCAGTGATGTCACCAGTCTCAGTGATGTCACTAATATCTCTAGTGATTGGATAGGCACTCAGGGATGTCACCGGTCTCAGTGATGTCACTAATATCTCTAGTGATTGGATAGGCTGCACTCTCAGTGATGTCACTGGTTTCTAATGATGGACAGGTACATAGTAAGGCTGACTGTATAACTCAGGAGTTGGCAGTAGAAGAGAAGAGCTGCATTTCCGGAGTTGCCCAAGGTTAGCAGTGGCTCAGAATTGGATGGTTATTGTTCATAGTGCTGAGGTTGGATTGCTGTGTAATCAGACTTTCTCTTGGATAATGTCACTTTCCGCGCCGTTTCTGCGGCCCCACTCAGAACACCCGGCAGATGGGACCAGAATCTGCCCCAGTAAGACAATACAAATAGGCCGGAGGGATTTGGCGAAGTATTTAACTTGTCGGCTTCTGTTGTTTTAATAAAACTGAGGAGAGCGCGGGAGGAGAGCGCAGCATCCAATCGTGTTTTTATGGTGGAAATACAAGTTTAGGGGATTATTGCATAATTCAGTCTGAGCTCCCTGAAGAATGATTATTCAGCTTGCTTTAAAGGGATTTTCAAGCTGGGATTATTCTATATGCTTTGAACCTGTGGAGAATTGTTTGCCTTATTGGATTTTAGCTTTGCCAGGAGATATATATATAGGTGATTGTTCTGAACATGCAATAAATCAAATCCCTTTTTTTTAACCTATTAACCATTGTCAGGGACAGTCGTATAGAATGAGCCACTATGGGATTCTCATACTGAGGGAAAGAGGGATATGAAGCCGTGATATTGACTCATTACCATTAATCCAGCATTGGATGATGAGCTGCACCAGCAACCAATTATACCAAATAGTGAACTGCTGGAGCTTTCTAAAAACAAGCTATGGTATTAGATTATATACATTTACAGCTGGTTATTCAAAGGGCTACAGTCTCTTGCCACACATTAGTTTGGCCAAAAGTAGGTGGACACCTGACCCTCACACCTACCTATTTTGGCCATAAGTTTGATGCCAGAGCCCTCTAGTGAAGGGATAGCCTGCATTCTCAGTGATGTCACCGCTCTCTAGTGAATGGATAGGCTGCATTCTCAGTGATGTCACAGTTCTCTAGTGAATGGATAGGCTGCATTCTCAGTGATGCCATCGGTCTCTAGTGAATGGATAGGCTGCATTCTCAGTGATGCCATCGGTCTCTAGTGAATGGATAGGCTGCATTCTCAGTGATGTCACCGCTCTCTAGTGAATGGATAGGCTGCATTCTCAGTGATGTCACCGCTCTCTAGTGAATGGATAGGCTGCATTCTCAGTGATGTCACCGCTCTCTAGTAAATGGATAGGCTGCATTCTCAGTGATGTCACCGTTCTCCAGTGAATGGATAGGCTGCATTCTCAGTGATGTCACCGCTCTCTAGTAAATGGATAGGCTGCATTCTCAGTGATGTCACCGGTCTCCAGTGAATCAATAGGCTGCATTCTCAGTGATGTCACCGATGTGTAATAGATGGATAGGCTGCATTCTCAGTGATGTCATAAGGTTCTAGTACAGGGGTTTCCAAACTTTCTAAACTATGGGCCGGTTTACTGTCCTTCAGACTTAAGAGGGGCCTTAGGAGTAGAAAAGATCCCAATGTCAAAGGGAATAAACAATGCCCCATCATTGGTATCAGTGGGAGGAATAGTGCACTATCATTGGTGTCAATGGGGGGAATAGTGTCCCGTCATTGGTATCAATGGGGGGAATAGTGCCCCATCATTGGTATCAGTAGGAGGAATAGTGCCCCATCATTGGTGTCAGTGGGAGGAATAGTGCCCCATCATTGATATTAGTGGGAGGAATAGTGCCCCATCATTGGTATCAGTGGGAGAAATAGTGCCCCATCATTGGTGTGACTGGGAGGAATAGAGCCCCTTCATTGGTGTCAGTGGGTGGAATAGTGCTCCATCATTTATGTCAGTGGGAGGAATAGTGCCCCATCACTGGTGTCAGTGAGAGGAATGGTGCTCCATCATTGGTATCAGTGGGAGGAATAGTGCCCCATCACTGGTGTCAGTGGGAGGAATAGTGCCCCATCATTGGTGTCAGTAGGAGGAATAGGGTCCCATCATTGGGCTCAGTGGGAGGAAGAGTGCCCCATCACTGGTGTCAGTGGGAGGAATAGTGCCCCATCACTGTTGTCGGTGGGAAGAATAGTGCCCCATCATTGGTGTCAGTGGGAGGAATAGTGCTCCATCATTGGTATTAGTGGGAGGAATAGTGCCCCATTCATAAGCATGCACAGGGGGTATGCTAGGTGTGCCTGAGGACACCCTAATCACTCTGTGTGGTGCTGATTCTCCCTACTGCCTGTGCTTCCCCACTGTATTCTTAGTGATGTCACCAGTCCCTAGTGAATGGATAGGCTGTACTCTATGTGATGTCACCAACTTTAGTACAACCAACCTTCCCATAGACAGATGAAAATTTTGAGACAGTCTGAGGTCAGGAGGTCAGGCAGGCAGCAGATGAAGCATAATCCAGGGACTGACTGTGCTCAGGGCAGGCAGAAGACAAAGCATAATCCAGAATCAGGCAGAGGTCAGGGCAGGCAGCAGATGCCAGAGTAATCCAGGAACAGGCTAGAGTCAAGACAGGCTACCTGTGGTCAGAGTCAAGGCCAGTATAGACTAGTGGTGGCTAGTGGTATATTTTTTGGGAGGGGTGGCAATCCGTCTGCCGACACCACCACTCCCCCCCCCCCCATTTGGTCGGGTCTCCCGAATCCCCCCCCCCCACCCCACAGTTGGTTGATTGGTTGATCAGTCCCCGCACTTACCCCATCTATGTCACCGGCTTCCTTCAGGCGGCAGGTGGCGGCTTCACCCTGTGCCTCCTACTTCCTCGACTTCACGGTGGCGCGGCTTCCCCTGCGTCTCCTCCCTCCTCCTCTATGGTGGCCAATAGGATCGCCTCTCTTCTCGGCCAATCGGGTCTCAGGACCTGCTTCCTGAGCCGGGATTTGCCCGGAGGAGAATCAGGAAGACATTAGCGGCTCTAACGTACTTCTAAAAGAAAACAACAAAAAAATCCCCATTGGAATCCATGCATCCGGCACCCTGCATGTAAATTTGGGGCCGGGTGCACGGATTAGGGGGGCGGCGCCCCTGCGCCCTGCATTGACGGGCTGGCGCTGGTATAGACAGAATCATCATGAGCCCAGAGTCTTGGGCTTGTGACATTCAGATAAGGTGCCCCAGAGCCACCGTCCATTGTGGGAGGAGGAAGCTAGTAAGACAGAGCCACCCTGCGGGCAGAGGACTTAGAGACCCGCGGGAAGGTGTAGACCAGCAGCGGAGCAGGAAGCTGCAGGGAGACAGGCAGCAGAGGAGCAGAAGCATGCAACCGATTTATTCAGTAAATCAAAGAAAACCTAATTATTCAGTGAGCCCTCTGAGGGGCTCTGGTGGTGAGGTTGCTCACATAAAACAAGGCTCCCCTTCAGTGGGCATCTTAGTAACAATAATGATTCAACTTCTAACCTTATTAAAGCTCTTATGTGTTTCGGGGTCTCAAAACACTCCTCTGTCACCTGCATGTAGTTAATGGACTCAAATAAGAAGAATTACCAGGACAGGGATGCATGAAATACCTCCAGTGCTTGTGAGCGACCATGGCCATGTTTTCTGTGATCATCTAATGAATCTTCTTGGATTCTTCCACCGCTTGGCCTGGTCCTCCTTTTTGTGTTGTTGCATTTCTGAGAGGCACATAATGAAGCCCGGACGGTGTCGGTGCTCTTTGTTATCCATCCACTTTCTGTGAAAAAAAGCGCGGCGGTTCACCGAAGGGTGAATCCATAATGGTGCGTCTTGGAAAAACAGCTGGAGTGTCTCAGCGGCAAAGTCAAGGGCCCCTCGAGAAAGTACATCACCGCATTCTTCAAAGCTTATTCGCATTGTGCGGTCTGTTTCCTAAGAGCAGAGAGTGGTGCTCGGATGGCGCGCAGAGACAATCGAGGATTCTTTCCTATCGATCTCTCGTTAATGAAATGGGTGCCACTCGCTCTTCTCCTCCATGTACATAGACGCATAAATAAAGCAGAAGCTCCATCAGCCTGGCCCATCTCTCCATCCCCAGAAATCTTACCACAGAGTTTAACACTTAGACATTTTTAATCCGCTCTCTTTATATTGATCGGAGGCTGAGCTGTTGTTGGCCCCATTGCCCCCTCTCCCCTCCCCCTGATGTTTTAAATGCTGAAAACTTCCATTCGCATACAAATAATAAAAACCAAGTTGAACTCCCGGCTAGGGTTGCCACCTCATCCCTTTAAAACCGAACACATATCAATTACACAGGTTGTTCTGTGGCTGATTAAGGTGGTAATTAAACTCACTTGGTGCCTCATCTGCATTAAATTAGCCCCAGAACCTGTGTAATTCATATGTGTTCGGGTTTAAAGGGATGAGGTGGCAACCCTACTCCCGGCAGATATAAAAGACACAACGAGGCATAGCTAGAACCTTCAGGGCCTTGGGGCAAGACACCATGTAGGTAGGGTTGCCACCTCATCCCTTTAATCCAGGACACATATGAATTACACAGGTTTTCTGAGGCTGATTAAGGTGGTAATTAAATTTATCTGCATTAAATTAGCCTCAGAACCTAAGTAAGTCATATGTGTCCTGGATTAAAGGGATGATGTGGCAACCCTACATGTAGGTTAGGGCCCTCCTGACTGCAGGGGCCCTTTCCATCGGTCCTGGGTCCCTTCCAATGGCTCCCAGAGCCCTTTAATCCTGTCACTATACCCCCTTATAAACCCCGGTTCACACATTGGTGATTTACCATGTGTCTTACAACACATAAAGTTGCATGGCAAGTCAAACCCTTCATTTCAATAGGTGCCAGCTTAATCAATGCCACTCAAGTTGCAGCACAAAAAAAAAAAAAAAAGAAAAATGTTCCTGCACCACTTCTCTGCGACTTTGGTGCAATTTGAGTGCTAAAAGCTGAAATGTTAAATCACAAAAAGTCACAAGCAGTTTGCAAGGAAATCACAAGCAAGTCGCAGGACTTTGGGGCTGCAGCAGTGTGAACCAAGCCTTATGGTCCCACATCTGGACTCTTTCATATATTCTGCTGTTGGCCCCCTTCCTGCCTTCTTGGCCCCTCTCCCCCCCATGGTGGCGGAATGCCAGGGTCCAGTCTAGAGTTGCCACCTCATCCCTTTTAAAAAAACCAAACACATATGAATTACGCAGGTTCTGTGGCTGATTAAAGTGGTTGTCAACTCGTGACAACCACTTTAACCTACAGGTAAGCCTAGAATAAGGCCTAGAATAAGGCTTATCTGTAGGTGCCCTGCATATCTCCCAAACCTGCACGGTTCAGGAGATATACAGGGTACTAGATGTGCTGACTTCATTTAGGCCTCCGTGCCTTTTCTTCACTACGACCGTGCCAAAACTGGCGGCTCCCGCGCGCATGCGCGGGAGTGACGTCGCGTGACTCCGGCCAGTCTCAGAGCCGGAGATCGCGGCCCCGGAAGGAAGAGGGGCAGAAGATGGGCGCTGCCTGCACAGGGGACAGCGCTGGACATCGCAGGCTTCGTTTGCAGGTAAGTGACACATATTGGGCTACTATGCGATGCAATGTTTTTTTCTACAGTCAATAAACCCTCCATCATATTATCCTATGTCTCCATGTTATCCTATGTCTCCATGTTATCCTATGTATCCATGTTATCCTATGTTATCCTATGTGTCCATGTTATCCTATGTTATCCTATGTCTCCATGTTATACTATGTGTCCATGTTATCCTATGTGTCCATGTTATCCTATGTGTCCATGTTATCCTATGTGTCCATGTTATCCTATGTCTCCATGTTATACTATGTGTCCATGTTATCCTATCTGTTCATGTTATCCTGTGTGTCCATGTTATCCTATGTGTTCATGTTATCCTATGTGTCCATGTTATCCTATGTTATCCTATGTCTCCATGTTATACTATGTGTCCATGTTATCCTATGTGTCCATGTTATCCTATGTCTCCATGTTATCCTATGTCTCTATGTTATCCTATGTGTTCATGTTATCCTATGTCTCCATGTTATCCTATGTGTCCATGTTATCCTATGTGTCCATGTTATCCTATGTGTCCATGTTATCCTATGTGTCCATGTTATCCTATGTCTCCATGTTATACTATGTGTTCATGTTATCCTATCTGTTCATGTTATCCTATGTGTCCATGTTATCCTATGTTATCCTGTGTGTCCATGTTATCCTATGTGTCCATGTTATCCTATGTCTCCATGTTATCCTATGTTATCCTATGTCTCCATGTTATACTATGTGTCCATGTTATCCTATGTCTCCATGTTATCCTATGTTATCCTATGTCTCCATGTTATACTATGTGTCCATGTTATCCTATGTGTCCATGTTATCCTATCTGTTCATGTTATCCTGTGTGTCCATGTTATCCTATGTCTCCATGTTATCCTATGTTATCCTATGTGTCCATGTTATCCTATCTGTTCATGTTATCCTATGTGTCCATGTTATCCTATGTGTCCATGTTATCCTATGTCTCCATGTTATCCTATGTTATCCTATGTGTCCATGTTATCCTATGTTATCCTATGTCTCCATGTTATACTATGTGTCCATGTTATCCTATCTGTTCATGTTATCCTATGTGTCCATGTTATCCTATGTCTCCATGTTATCCTATGTTATCCTATGTTATCCTATGTGTCCATGTTATCCTATGTCTCCATGTTATCCTATGTTATCCTATGTTATCCTATGTGTCCATGTTATCCTATGTTATCCTATGTGTCCATGTTATCCTATGTGTCCATGTTATCCTATGTTATCCTATGTGTCCATGTTATCCTATGTGTTCATGTTATCCTATGTGTCCATGTTATCCTATGTGTCCATGTTATCCTATGTTATCCTATGTTATCCTATGTGTCCATGCTATCCTATGTTATCCTATGTGTCCATGTTATCCTATGTCTCCATGTTATCCTATGTGTTCATGTTATCCTATGTGTTCATGTTATCCTATGTGTCCATGTTATCCTATGTGTCCATGTATTGTACTTGTCTATCCTATTGTACTTGTGTATCATATTGTACCTCTGTATCCTATTGTACCTGTGTATCCTATTGTACCTGTGTATCCTATTGTACCTGTGTATCCTATTG
>BLSH010200700.1:125922-136208 GCA_018402905.1 Glandirana rugosa | reverse complement strand
CTGTACGCTTGACTTTTCTCAGTTCACGGGCAGTTATTTTGCGCCTTGGTTTTTCCACACGCTTCTTGCGACCCTGTTGGCTATTTTGAATGAAACGCTTGATTGTTCGATGATCACGCTTCAGAAGCTTGGCAATTTTAAGAGTGCTGCATCCCTCTGCAAGATATCTCACTATTTTTGACTTTTCGGAGCCTGTCAAGTCCTTCTTTTGACCCATTTTGCCAAAGGAAAGGAAGTTGCCTAATAATTATGCACACCTGATATAGGGTGTTGATGTCATTAAACCACACCCCTTCTCATTACTGAGATGCACATCACCTAATATGCTTAATTGGTAGTAGGCTTTCGAGCCTATACAGCTTGGAGTAAGACAACATGCATAAAGAGGATGATGTGGTCAAAATACTCATTTGCCTAATAATTCTGCACACAGTGTATATATATATATATACACTGCTTATATACAGTATATAGAGAGGGAGATTAAAAAAGGAAATAGAAAAAACCCTCCAAAATAGTTAAAAATAATTCATTAAATTTAACAATATAATAACATAAGTAGTAAAATTGTAATAATAAAAAACGTCTAGAGAGAGAGAGAGCCTTTTAATATTACTATTAATTATTTTTTTAAAAGCGTTGTATATTTTTTACATTTTATTAATTATTTTAAACAATGGCGGCATTTTTTTCTCAGTCCCTCTGTGTCTTTATTTCTTTTTTCCTTTCTTTTTCTCCTTCTATCTCTCTCTCTAGCCTGCCCCTATACTACCCTAATCTGCCTATATTCTACCCTAGCCTGTCCATATACTGCCTTAGCCTGTCCCTATACTACCCTAGCCTGTCTATATACTACCCTAGCCTGTCTATATACTACCCTAGCCTGTCTATATACTACCCTAGCCTACCCCTATACTACCCAAGCCTGCCCCTATAGTGCCTTAGCCTGTCTATATACTACCCTAGCTTGCCCCTATACTGCCCTAACCTGTTCATACACTACCCTAGTCTGACTATTCTACCCTAGCCTGTCCATATACTACTTTAGCCTGTCTATATACTACCCTAGCCTGCCCCTATACTGCCCTAGCCTGTCCATATACTACCTAGCGTGCCAATTTACTAACTTAGCCTGTCTATATACTACCCTAGCCTGTCTATATACTACCCTAGCTTGTCTATATACTACCCTAGCCTACCCCTATACTACCCTAGCCTGTCTATATACTACTCTAGCCTGTCTATATACTACCCTAGCCTGCCTATACACTACCCTAGCCTGCCCCTATACTGCCCTAGCCTGTCCATATACTACCTAGCGTGCCAATTTACTAACCTAGCCTGTCTATACACTACCCTAGCCTGTCTATATACTACCCTAGCTTGTCTATATACTACCCTAGCCTGCCCCTATACTACCTTAGCCTGTCTATATACTACTCTAGCCTGTCTATATACTACCCTAGCCTGCCTATATACTATCCTAGCCTGCCCCTATACTACCCTAGCTTGTCCATTTACTATCCTAGAGTGCACATTTACTAACCTAGCCTGTCCATATACTACCCTAGCCTGTCCATATACTGCCCTAGCCTGTCCCTATAATACCCTAGCCTGTCCATATACTGCCCTAGCCTGTCCATATACTACCCTAGCATGCCCATTTACTAACCTAGCCTGTCCATATACTACCCTAGGCTGCCCCTATACTACCCTAGCCTGTCTGTATACTACCCTAGCCCTTCTATATACTACCCAAGCCCATCCCTTGGAATTGAACATAATGGTATGTCATATCATTTTGCATATAGACAAGGTGCTGTTTCATGTAAATCTGACTTCCTGATAAATTTAATTTAAATTTGAATTGTCATGATATAAAATAATGGATGTGGGGGCTTTTTGGAGGGCATGATTTTTTTTTTTGGGGGGGGGGGGGCAGCATTTCATTCATGGACCCAGGCAGCACAGTGTCTTGGGCCAGCCCTGATATCACCAATATCTGTCCGAGGTCTCCATGTTAAAGCACACCTACTGGGACAACCCCAATGACATACATATTTCACAGTTATTATATAGCTTTAATAGCTGTAAAGGCACAGAGAGGGTATATAACAAGGACATACATCTTTCAAAACGGTTTAAAAAATAAAGGCTCACCCACAGAGGCAATAACCATCACATGTATCTGTCAAAGCTGTTCACAATTTGTATGCTGTTGCTGTGCACATAGCTAGACTTAAAGGATAACTCCACTTACATGGAAAAAAATAACATAGTAAAGAAAAAATAATAATATAGAGTATACATTTGAGACACGAGTATTCATATTATAATTTAATGTTATTAAAAAGGACCTTTCCTTTCCATTGTTTTTTTCTGTAAAATGCAATATTGCAACCTGGAAGAAAAATGTCCTTTCCTCTTTGTGTGATTGGCTGACTGCTTTTCCCAGAAGTCTGCACTAAGATACAAGTCAGATTTTGGGCATCACCTGCAACACAAATGTCATCTTTGGTGAGATACTTCCAAAATATTAAGTCTAAAGGGATACAGACCCTGCCATTTTCCTCATTAGAGCCCTGCAGGTGCAGCAGCTGATTGATAATAATGAAGTCACTCCCATTCACAATCATTTTGCAAATTGACACAGACAAACAAACAGTTATTTCTTCAGAATAACAAAAGGTCATAATCTGCAGCATCATTTGTTAAAATCCCTGCAATGTTCAGAGATCACCCAGAGAGGAGGGTTTTTATTTTTTTCAACAAAAGTGAAGTTTCTCTTTAACCACTTCAGGATTTCCCCCTTTAGGACCAGAGCACTTTTTGCGATTCAGCACTGCGTCGCTTTAACTGACAATTGTGCGGTCGTGCGACGTTGTACCCAAACAAAATTTGCGTCCTTTTTTTCCCACAAATAGAGATTTCTTTTGGTGGTATTTGATCACCGCTGCGTCATTTCTGATTACCGCTATAAACAAAAAAAAAGCGACAATTTTGCAAAAAATCACATATTTCTTGCTTTTTGCTAAAATACAAATCCAAAAATAATATATAAAAAAAACAAATTTATTCACCGGTTTTGGCCGATTTATATTCTTCCTCATATTTTTGGTAACAAAAAAAAAAAACTGCAATCGGCGTATATTGATTGATTTGCGCAAAAGTTGCCACGTTATGAAATAAAGAGAATTCATTTATGGGGTTTTTATTTATTAATTTATTTTTTTACTAGTAATGGCGGTGATCTGCGATTTATAGCGGGACTGCTACATTGCGGCGGACATGTCAGACAATGTTGACACTTTTTTGGGACCATTGGCATCTATGCAACAATCAGTGCTATGAAAATGCACTGATTACTATATAAATATCACTGGCAAGGAAGGGGTTAATAGTAGGGGGCGCTCTAGGGGTCAACTGTATTCCCTTGGTGGTGTTACTAACTGTGTGGGGGCTGGGCTGAGTGGAGGAGGGGAGTGATCGCTGCTCCCATATACAGGAAGCCTGTGATCACTCTCCTTCCCCCCTGTCAGAACGGAGATCTGTTGATTACATACAAGGACCCCCGTTCTGTCACTGCGGGGGGAGCCATCGCGGGTAGCCAGCGGACATCGAGTCCGCCCTACCTGCTCCCTGGCTCCCCGTAACACAGTGAGCGCATGAGCGCGCTTGCGCTCACGATCCACGATCTCACAGCCACCTTCAGGTGATGGCGGTTCGCAAGTTGTTGCCGTCAATCCACGGCGGGCTGTCGGCAACTGAGTAAGCTGGCCTTAGATAGGCAGAATTTTGAATGAAAATCCTTAGAATTAGAAGTGAAGGTTCTAACAGTTTGATTTTTTTTCTAGTCATTAGTGGTGTCAGAAAAAAATCTTTTCTCAAATTAATTTCTAACAGTGTATGCGGTTTTTGTTCAGTAAGTCCAACTCTTTCCATAATCAAATGTTAAAAGCAAATTAAATCTTTCGAATGCCATTCAAACGTCCTGAGAGTTTTTCGTACGAATTTCTCTAAGATTTTTTCCTAAGAATTTTTGTAAGAAATTTTACCCATCTATGGCCGGCTTTATTGGCCATCAGTGATGTAGCTGAGGGGGTTACTATTAGAAAGAGGCAGGGAAATGATCTCCTCATATCTCAGTGGAAACCCACTTATTTACAGTAGAACGTCTGTTTACAGTCTAGAAAAAAATTGTTTTTTTTCGATTCGTTATTTACATAAATTTGTTTAGTTAGATGCGTTTTATTCGTTTTCGAATTGATTCAAAAAGTTTTTGAACCAATTTCGAATTGTTTTCCAATTTCTAAGGTGAATGGGGTGGAGCGGAAAGTGGAGGAATAGAATGGAAAAAGATAGAATACAATAGAGGGGAATATAACAGAAAATAAAAGAATATAATGTGGTGGAGTGGAACAGAGCTGTTGTATTCTATTCTTTTGTTTTCTGTTATATTCTTTTCTAGTCTATTGTTTTTTTTTTCTGCTCTATTCCTTTGTTTTCTATTCTATTTTGTTCTCATCGGAAATCGGAAAAGCATTCAAATTCAAGGACTTTTTGAATTTGAAAACTATTCGTATTTGAAAACTTTTCGAATTTGAAAAGTATTCGTAAAGGATTTGAAAACTATTCAAATTCAAATTTCATCCGAATCTTTTTCCGTTATTTCGGATTCATTTAAATTCGGTACTATTGTAATTTGGAAATTCAGATACATCCAAATTTCTCAAAAATGAAAATTCGTCCGTTGTCTATTACAGTCGGGATCCACCACCAAGTATAGAGCTTTTTACCTGATTGAATAGCGTTGCCTGTCTGATTGATTGATCAGGTGACTGATCAGGTGATGACCCCCAATTCACAAGTAAGTTGGGATGAACAAGTAATGAAATATTCACTCCCCCATATCATCAGTATGTCCTCTGTGGTACTGCACCAAAGGTGTGCTGGTTCCCTGTGCCTTTGGTCACCTTTGTCATTCAACAGAACCCAATGAGGACCTAGTTTTGGGTCTGCAAGTGGTTATGGCAGAAGAACCCCCATTCCCACCATGATATGATTGGTCTGATAGGAAAGTATTCTAGAACAGGGGACATCCCTCCTTATTAAATTTGTGTCTAGTGTCATGGGGACAAGAGGTTCCTTCTTCATAACCTCCATTGACTTTAAAAGTGGGATCCCCATTGAGTCTGGACCACCCAGGAGACAGCAGGGTGAGCAGGTTTCCTGTTTTGGGGTCTCACTGCAGCTATGGAAGTAAATTGGTAAGTGGTCCAGTTAACTTTTGTGAATCACAAACATGCCTAATCTCCTAGATTTGCAAGGATATTTCTACATCTTGGACCTCTGTCCTGCTGATGCTGTGTCCCGGGCCATGTCCTGGGATCACAGTATTTACCTATCTAAGTTAATGCAGATGCACAGTAACCCAAAAAGCCATTAATTGTGGGATTGGACCTTGGGTGTGGTGGCCCCTGCATATTTAGAGTTGGGGGTCTACGTCGACACAACCCGTTACATCTTGGACCTCTGTTATGCTAATGCTGTGTCCCGTGCCATGTCCTGGAATCACAGCATTAAGCTTATCTGAGTTATTGCACGTGCATGGTGGCTTACACAGTACTGCACATACGCAGTAGCCCAAAAAGTTCCTTTCAACTTTTGTGAGTCTTATACGTGCCATCTGTCCTAGATTTGCCAGGACAGTCCTGCCTCCTGCACCAGTGTCCCACCGATGATGTGTCTTGGGCCATGTCCTGGGATCACAGCATGAAACATAAAACCTATCTGTGTTATGCATTTGCATGGTATCTCACACAACCATTTGTTGTGGGAATCAGGCCATGGGTAGAGGGTTCCTACATATTTAGAGGTGAGGTCAAGGCAGAAACAACCCATTAAGTTGGTGTGATGGGAGATCCAAACATATTTTGAGGTGAGGTCTAGGTGGGAACAACCAATAAAGTGTGTGCAATGGGTGTTCCCCACATATTTAGAGGTGAGGTCTACAGTAGGCGGGAACAACCTATAAAGTAGTTGTGGTGCATAACCCCACATATTTAGAGGTGGGGTCTAGGCAGTAACAGCTCATAAAGTCAGTGGGGTGGGTGGTCCCCACATATTTGGAGGTGAGGTCTAAGTGGGAACAACACATAAAGTGGGTGTGATGGGTGGTCCCCACACATTTAGAGGTGGGGTTTAGGTAGGAACAGCCCATAAACTGAGAGAGATGGGTGGTCCCCACATATTTAGAGGTGAGATCTAGGTGGGAACAACCCATAAAGGGGGTGCAATGGGTGGTCTCCACATATTTAAAGGTAAGGTCTACAGTAGGCGGGAACAGCCTATAAAGTGGATGCAATGCATAATCCCACATATTTAAAGGTGGGGTCTAGGCAGTAACAGCTCATAAAGTCAGTGGGGTGGGTGGTCCCCACATATTTGGAGGTGAGGTCTAAGTGGGAACAACACATAAAGTGGGTGTGATGGGTGGTCCCCACACATTTAGAGGTAGGGTTTAGGTAGGAACAGCACATAAACTGAGAGAGATGGGTGGTCCCCACATATTTAGAGGTGAGGTCTAAGTGGGAACAACCCATAAAGTGGGTGCGATGAGTGGTCCCCACATATTTAGAGCTGGGGTTTAGGTAAAACAGGCCATAAACTGAGAGAAATGGGTTGTCCCCACATATTTAGAGGTGAGATCTAGGTGGGAACAACCCATAAAGTGGGTATGATGGGTGGTGCACACATGTTTTGAAGTGAGGCCTAGGCGGGAATAACCCTTAAAGTGGGTGCAATGGGTGGTCTCCACATATTTAAAGGTAAGGTCTACAGTAGGCGGGAACAGCCTATAAAGTGGATGCAATTCATAATCCCACATATTTAAAGGTGGAGTCTAGGCAGTAACAGCCCATAAAGTCAGTGTGGTGGGTGGTCGCCACATATTTAGAGGTGAGGTCTAAGTGGGAACAACCCATAAAGTGGCTGTAATGGGTGGTCCCCACATATTTAGAGGTGGGGATTAGGTAGGAACAGCCCATAAACTGAGAGAGATGGGTGTTCCCCACATATTTAGAGCTGAGGTCTAGGTGGGAACAACCCATAAAGTGGGTATGATGGGTGGTGCACACATGTTTTGAAGTGAGGCCTAGGCGAGAATAACCCTTAAAGTGGGTGTGATGGGTGGTCCCCACATATTTAGAGGTGGGGTTTAGGTAGGAGCAACTCATAAACTGGGTGTGATGGGTAGCCCCCTCATATTTAGAGGTGAGGTGAGGTCTAGGTAGGAACAACCCATAAAGTGGGTGTGATGGGTTGTCCCCACATATATTTAGAGGTGGAGTCTAGGCAGGAGCAACCCATAAAGTAGCTGTGATGGGTGGTATCCACATATTTAGAGGTGAGGTCTAGGTGGGAACCACCCGTAAAGTGAGTGTGATCCCTACATATTTTAAGGTGAGGTCTAGGTGGGAACAACCCATAAAGTGCGTGTGATGGGTGGCCCCCACATATTTAAAGGTGAGGTCTAGACGGGAACAAACCATAAAGTGGGTGTAATGGGTGTCCCCCACATATTTAAAGGTGAGGTCTAGACGGGAAAAAGCCATAAAGTGCGTGTGATGGGTGGCCCCCACATATTTAAAGGTAAGGTCTAGACGGGAACAAACCATAAAGTGGGTGTAATGGGTGGCCCCCACATATTTAAAGGTGAGGTCTAGACGGGAACAAACCATAAAGTGGGAGTGATGGGTGGTCCCAAAATATTTAGAGGTGGGGTCTGGGAGGTTTAATTTTTCATGTTTAAGGCATCAGGAAATCATAATGCTAAAAGCTACCGGCTGGATCGGCTGCTAGTTTTTACATTTTTATAAACTGGTTGGCTCGTCCCTAGAGGTAAACTTTGGGAAGGAACCTCCAAGACGGAGACATTTCCCTGCAGCCGCGTTCTGGAAGTCTGCCATGTTTTTACGGTTTCCGGAGATCTGCACAGTTTTTCCCGCTAAGCTGATTCCAGCTGGAGCGATAAGACTCTTAGCTGGAGCGAAGATCCTGATTTAATAAGGTAAAAGGCAGCCAAAGCAGCGTCCCTGCAGGAGACGACAACCAGAAGATTGTTATGTGAAGAATAATGCCGCTTCCAGCTGCTTCTTCAAGAGGACCCGTCATAAGACAATGAGCTTAGATGATCCTCACAACAGTCTCTTAAATGTTATATTGTAACACTTCCCTCCACCCAATGTCTCTCTTATAGCTAGGTGTATACACTCACCGGCCACTTTATTAGGCACACCTTGCTAGTCCCGGGTTGGACCCCCTTTTACTTCCATTCTTGGAGGCATAGATGCAACAAAGTGCTGGAAACGTTCCTCAGAGATTTTGCTCCATAGTGACATGATAGCATCACACAGCTGCTGCAAATTTGTTGGCTGACCATCCATGGTGTCACCACATCCCAAAGGTGCTCTATTGGATGAGATGTGGTGAGTGTGGAGGCCATTGGAGTGCAGGGACCTCATTGTCCAGTTGTGAGATGATTGGTTGAGATGTGGTGAGTGTGGAGGCCATTGGAGTACAGTGACCTCATTGTCTAGTGGTGAGATGATTGGATGAGATGTGGTGAGTGTGGAGGCCATTGGAGTACAGTGACCTCATTGTCCAGTGGTGAGAAGATTGGATGAGATGTGGTGAGTGTGGAGGCCATTGGAGTACAGTGACCTCATTGTCCAGTGGTGAGATGATTAGATGAGATGTGGGGAGTGTGGAGGCCATTGGAGTGCAGTGACCTCATTGTCCAGTGGTGAGATGATTGGATGAGATGTGGTGAGTGTGGAAGCCATTGGAGCACAGTGACCTCATTGTCCAGTGGTGAGATGATTGGATGAGATGTGGTGAGTGTGGAGGCCATTGGAGTGCAGTGACCTCATTGTCTAGTGGTGAGATGATTGGATGAGATATGGGGAGTGTGGAGGCCATTGGAGTGCAGGGACCTCATTGTCCAGTGGTGAGATGATTGGATGAGATGTGGGGAGTGTGGAGGCCATTAGAGTACAGTGACCTCATTGTCCAGTGGTGAGATGATTGGAACTTTGTGGCATGGTGCATTATCCTGCTGGAAGGAGCCATCAGAAGATGGGGACACTGTAGTGATAAAGAGATGGACATGGTCAGCGACAATACTCAGGTAGGCCGTGGCTTTTAAACGATGCCTAATTGGTACTAAGGGGTCCAAAGTGTGCCAAGAAAATATCCCCCCACCATTACACCCCCATCACCAGCCTGAACCGGTGATACAAGGCAGGATGGATCCATGCGCCAAATTCTGACCCCACCATCTGAATGTCGTGGCTGAAATCCAGACTCATCAGACCAGGCAACATTTTTCCAACCTTCTATTGTCCAATTTTGGTGATCCTGTGCCAATTGTAGCTTCAGTTTCCTGTTCTTAGCTGACAGGAGTGGCACTCGGTGTGGTCTTCTGCTGCTGTAGCCCATCTGCTTGATGTGTTGTGAGTTCAGAAATTGGATTCTGCATATATAATTACAGGTACTCCTATAGCGCCATCAATATATGCATCACTTTACGTACTTGTACATTTACATCAGTAGAATAAATATACAGTATATATATATAATATATTTGGCAGCAGTGTTGTCTCTGCCCGTGCAGCGCCAGGGTTATTGAGAATCTATTATTTTGTCAGTTTTACTTAGCAGGATCTCATTCCGGAGCCTGAGTTACATAAAGCAGCAGCTGACCCCTCCCCCCTTCTCGTAGAAAGCGCAATGTTAGTACAGGGAGTATTCCCCGGGCGCGCACCTGTCACGCCGCTCTCCTCGCTGATGGCGGGTAATAAAATGACGCTGTTTGTGTCTTGCATGTCGGCTGGATAATGTAATCTGCAGGACATGAGAACAATGCATCAGTGCCCTCCCTGGAGGCCCCCCCACGCATTGACTTACTGCTAGTCAAATGGACATCGAACCTTCCCTGATACCTTTCAGCGAGCGTCCTCAGAGGACTCCGCCAAACATAAATCGCCAGCGCGGAGAGCCGGCAGAATCACAAACATTGTACGACCTAATGAGGCTAATAACATATTGTAATTCCTGGGAATTCCATGCGGAATGCAGGGGGGGGGGGACCGCGAAGAAAGGGCGAAAGCTACGCTCACATCCATGTGTGATGATACAATAATCGGAGTAATCCAACATGTTACAAACACTAAGACGGCCGAGAGGCGCGACCGCTAAATACAAACCGCCTCAGGAGACTCCTGCGA
>BLSH010200700.1:110962-125912 GCA_018402905.1 Glandirana rugosa | reverse complement strand
AACCCCCCCCCCCCACGCACACACAGCACTGCCCCCCCTCCCTCCCTCCAGGGCCGTCTTAACAGCATCATGGGCCCCTGGGCAAAGTAATGCACTGGACCCCTGCCAGCCTGCCCCAATTTATGCACCTACTCTTAAGAATTAAAGTATAAATTGTTGATAGAATTAAACATCAATTTTAAACAATATAAAAATCATTCCATAAATCAAAAGCTAATCAACACAAAGGGCACAGTAGAAGGGTGGAGGCGGAAGGGCACAGTACAGGGGGGTGAGGAGGGCACACTACTGGGATCAGGAGGGCACAGTACAGGTTCCAGGATGCTGCCCAGGACATGGCCATCCTGGGACAGCTTAGTAAAAAGCATGACTGGCCCAGCAAATCCAGGATAGTTGGCAAGTATGTAATGCAAGACTATCATGGGGCCCCTCAAGCACCTGGGGCCCCTGGGCAGTGCCCATGCATTAAGACAGCCCTGCCCCCCCCTCCCCGCTTGCAATTGCCCCCCCCCACAGCACTGCCTCTCTTTACATTTCCCCTCCCCCACTGCACTTGCCCCCCTTCACATCACCCTCTCCCCCACCGCAGTGATGTGCTCTGCCCCTCCACATCTGCCCACCCTTCAAACCACCCCCCTCCCACACACAGCACTGCCCCTTCAAGTCACCCCCTGCCCCCAACCCCCAACCACCTTCACAGCCATGTCCTCTTGCCCATACTCTCCTACTTTACTCACAGTGGGAGGCAGAACAGCACTGGATCAAGGGCAGGAAGTCCCGGGGGTTAAAGTGGTTGCCAACTCGTGACAACCACTTTAACCTACAGATAAGCCTATGATAAGGCTCACCTGTAGGTGCCCTGCATATCTCCTAAACCTGCATGGTTCAGTAGATATGTAGTGTTGATGCTGTGCCGACGTCATGTAGGCACATGCGCAGTGAAGGGACGGCCTGTGTGCCATTCCTCCACTGCGACCGTGCCGTGACTGGCGGGTCCCGCACGCAGGAGTGATGTCACGCGACTCCAGCCAGTCACAGCGCCGGAGTCGCGGCCCTGGAGGGAAGAGGGGCAGAAGACGGACGCCGCCAGGAGAGGGGACATCGCTGGACGCCGCAGGCTTCGTTTGCAGGTAAGTGGCACATAATGGGTTACTATGCGATGCACAGTAGCCCATTATGTTTCTCCTTTACAGGGGGGTTTACTTCCTCTTTAAAGGGGTTGTAAAGGCAGAAGGTGCATTCTATGCAGTAAGATAAAAAACCTTCCGTGTGTAGCAGCACCCCTCGGTCCCCCTAGTACTTCCTGAGCCCCTTCTCTCTCCAGCGATGTCCACGAGTGTCCAAGCCATCCAGGACACTCCTCCTGATTGGCTGAGACACAGCAGCGGCGCCATTGGCTCCCGCGGCTGTCAATCAAAGTCAGTCAGCCAATCAGCGCAGAGGGAGGGCGAGCCAGGGCTCAGTGCCTGGATGGATACAGGGAGCTCTGACTCAGCTTGGGTGCCCCCATAGAAAGCTGCTGGCTGTGGGGGCACTCGATAGGAGGGAGGGGTCAGGAGCAGCGAAGAGGGACCCGAGAAGAGGAGGATCCGGGCTGCTCTGTGCAAAACCATAACATGTTTATTATTTTAAAAAAAAGAGACTTTGCAATCACTTTAACTGTTCATATTAACAAGCTGTTGATTGGTTGCTAGGACCACCAGGCATCCTAGCAACCCATCGCCTGCTAGTCAATTTGGAAAGTTACCTCATGCAACTCATCTCTGTTCATTGCTATCCTGCCTCCTGCTCTCCTCGCTGCCTTGAGAATGACAGGTGCGGGGGCCAGAGGAAAGGAAGGCTCCTAAATAGTGCGGCCGTGGGTCCAGATGCGACAGCGGCTTGGTCCTGATCCAGACCGTGGTGCGCCATTTAGTGATGCCTGGAATCAAAAAGCCCTCCAGCGGAATCATTAGTTCAATATATTATAATAAGGGTAAACTGTGAATGTGTATTATGGGCAGGCTGAGAGCTGGACACGTACATACTCTATATTATCAAAAGTATTGGGACGCCTGCCTTTACGCGCACATGAACTTTAATGCCATCCCAGTCTTAGTCTGTAGGGTTCAATATTGAGTTGGCCCACCCTTTGCAGCTATAACAGCTTCAGCTCTTCTGGGAAGGTTGAACACAAGGTTTAGGAGTGTCTATGGGAATGTTTGACTATTCTTCCAGAAGCGCATTTGTGAGGTCAGGCACTGATGTTGGATGAGAAGGCCTGGCTCGCAATCTCCGCTCTAATTCATCCCAAAGGTGTTCTATAGGGTTGAGGCCAGTCAAGTTCCTCCTCCCCAAACTTGCTCATCGACACAAAGTATTGTGCCACCCCTCCAAATCATTTGGTGGAGGGGGGATTATGGTGTGGGGTTGTTTTTCAAGGGTTGGGCTTGACCCCTTAGTTCCAGTGAAGGGAACTCTTAAGGCTTCAGCATACCAAGACATTTTGGACAATTTCATGCTCCCAACTTTGTGGGAAGAGTTTGGGGATGGCCCCTTTCTGTTCCAACATGACTGAGCACCACTGCACAAAGCAAGGTCCATAAAGACATGGATGAGCGAGTCTGGGGTGGAGGAACTTGACTGGCCTGCACAGAGTCCTGACTTCAACCCGATAGAACACCTTTGGGATGAATTAGAGCAGAGACTACAAGCCAGACCTTCTCATCCAACATCAGCGCCTGACCTCACAAATGCTCTTCTGGAAGAATGGTCAGACATTCCCATAGACACTCCTAAATCTTGTGGACAGCCTTCCCAGAAGAGTTGAAGCTGTTATAGCTGCAAAGGGTGGGCCAACTCAATATTGAGCCCTACGGACTTAAGCCTCGTACACACACACACACAGATTGTTGGCCAACCGAACGTCCAACTTTTGTCCAAATTGACTGTTGGCGGTTGTGTCTAGCATACCGACGGTAGTCAAGTAATCGGCCAACAAAGCCGAACGCAGTGACTTGTTCTGAGCGTATAACGAGGAAGTTCAGGTGAATGTGATTTGTGAATTACGAACACAGGTTTACACAACCAAACACTTCCTGGATTCCGAGCATGCGTGTTCGCACTTCCAACTTTTTGTTGGCCCAACTTCTGTACACACGAGCCAACAATCGGCCAACGTCTTGTTGGCCAAAAAAAGTTTTCTACTCTTCTCAGCCAACTTCTGTTGGATGATAATTGGAAATCGGCTGTAGACTCATGCGTACTAACGATCGGATTATCGGCCAACAGGCCATTGGACGACTGCTGTTGGCTGATAATTGTACCGTGTGTACGGGCCTTAGGACTGGGATGCCATTAAAGTTCATGTGTGTGTAAAGCCTCGTACACACGCGCAGATTGTTGGCCAACCGAACGTCCAACTTTTGTCCAAATTGGCTGTTGGCGGTTGCTTCTATCGTACTGACAGTAGTCAAGTAATTGGCCAACAAAGCCAAACGTAGTGACGTGTTCCGAGGAATTTCAGGTAAATGTGAATTAGGAACACAGGTTACACGATTGAACACTTCCTGGATTCCGAGCATGCGTGTTCGCACTTCCAACTTTTTGTTGGCCAACTTCTGTACACACGAGCCAACAATTGGCCAACGTTTTGTTGGCCAACAAAAGTTTTCTAGTCTTGTCAGCCAACTTCTGTTGGATGACAATTGGAAATCGGCTGTTGAATCGTGCGTGTTATCGGCCAACAGGCTGTTGGACGACCGTTGTTGGCCGATAATCGGACCGTGTGTACGGGCCTTAAAGGCAGACGCCCCAATTCTTTTGGCAATATAGTGTATATACATAGATACAGGCTTTTTGGGCAAGCTTTCTTTGATAGAACTCATCCAAGAAGACATCTTTATCACCCATCAGACAGGAAATCCGAACTGGCAGACCATTGAGGATGCTGGTACAACTCTCGGGGGACAGCAGGAAAAAGGTAAAAGGTTATCTTTGCAGATTTGCTTGATTTGCCCGGATATATTAATGGAGTCGTATTAAAATTGTGCATATTTTATAAGCGCGTAGCTGAAGGATACCCCCCCCCCGCGGGTTGTGAAACAGGTTGATGTGTGGTTACCTCGCTCTCCTCAGAGACAGAAGCCTTGTGCTGTTCTGGAATTTACAGTCCCCTCATTGTGATTTTATTACACAGGATGAGACAGTTTTGCAGCCTCCATAAAATCCAGTTCATCCGAGATTAATTGCTGCGCACTCTATCACGGCCGCCTCCGGTTCCTGCCGCATGGATTGATGCTCAAGGCAAGAACAATTGTCTTAATATACGGCAGGCGTGGACGAGAGAGTCCCCTCAGCTGGCAAGGGACTATAAAGTCCCACTGGGTCCTACCAAGGCTGGCTGGGGTTTGTAGTTTCTCAGCAGCTGGACCAGGTGGTTCATTAAGACTTTTTGAGTCGTACAGATATTTTTATTTTTATTTTAACCAATTCCAGGGCAATTTTCATATTTTAACCCCTTCGCGCCTAAGGGTAAAACAAATGTAAATGCCTAAGCACAACTTTGAAACTTTGACATGTGTTAGTAAAACCGAACATATCATCACAACTACTTTGTGCATCCAGGTGGATTATACCGCGTTTTTTTTTTTTTTTCAGGACAAATTGGGCATTCATTTTGTGGTAAATGGGAATGGATATCTCCTAATTTATTTTTATTATCAAAGGAAAATAAGCCCAAAATAGTAGAAAAAAAACATTTAAAAAAAAAAATTAGCTGTATATTTTTTGCTAATACCATAACCTTCCACCAAAAAAAGCAGCCAAACTTAAATTCTCCTGCTCCTGACGATTGCAGCAATACCACATATGTGGATGTTAGTTGTTGTTTGTACCCCTTGTACAGCCCAAAAACAATGCTGCGCATTTTGCTTTTTTTTATCCTGCCTAAAACACACCGACACTGAAATTTAAGAAAAAATAAAATACTGACCCTGACCTTTGTCCCTGACCTTGGCATTGACCTTAACTAAAAAAAAAAACTTTTTTTGTTATTATTATTATTTTATTTTTTTACAAAAATAAAATACTGACCCTGACCTTGACTAAAAACACTTTTTTTTTTAATTATTATTATAAAAAAAAAAAAAAAAATACTGACTCTGACCTTGACCCAAACATTAACTATTATTTTATTATTATTATTATTATTTTATTTTTTTTTATATTTTTTTTAAACACGCTTTTTTTCCCACAAGGGGAGAGAGATACGACGCATCTCTCTCCTCCATTCACAGAGGGGAAAAATGGGGGGCGGGCTTCAAGGTGACTGATCATTGTGATAGCCAATCAGAGGCTATCAGAGCGATCAGGTGACCCGGAATCGGTAGATCTGGGTCCTGATCGTTAGCACAGGGCCCGAGGCTTTCCGTGAGACCCTGGGGTCTGCGCTGGGAGCGCGCCACGAGGGGCACTCCCAGCACAAAGGGAGATACGCAAATACGCGGCCCCACAGAAGAGAAAAACCTCAGTCCAGTGGGGCCGCGTGTTTGTGCAGGGGTTAGCGAAGGACCTTTTAGTTTGGCAATAACTTTCTGATGTAAACCAAGTATTTTCTTTTTTTTTTTTGTTTGTATGTTTCTTTTTAAGTACTTTGATACAAAATATAGAAAAGAAGCAATGTGTTTTTGCTCAGTTCTTGTTAAACAAAAATAGATGCCCTATACCCAGCTACAATGTATCTATATTTATTTAACAAGAACTGAGCAAAAATGTCTGCTTCTGCCGATCAGGACTAGAGTTGAGCGGACACCTGGATGTTCGAGTTTTCGTGGAAAAGTTTGGGTTCGGGTTCTGTCCGAACTTGACCTCGGACCCCGAACTCCATTGAAATCAATGGGGACCCGAACTTTTGGGCACAAAAATGGCTGAAAAAAAGTCTTGGAAAGTGCTAGAGGGCTGCAAAAGGAAGAAAAGTGGGGGTAAGAGTAGGACAAGTGCCCTACAAAGAAATGGGGATAGGGAAATAACAATAATCTGTCCCTTACAGCAACAGCAGGAACCTGACCCTATAGAACTAGGAGATGATTTTAGAACAATAATCTGTCCCTCTAAGCAGTAGACTCTACCTAGTCCAATCAGATCGTTCTGTAATGCAGGATGAGATGTTATTAGATCTGCAATCTGTCCCTCACAGCGCCGGCAGCATCCTCTCCCTACACTAACCTGAGAGCATGTGACATGCAGCACTACGTGACTCCAGCCTCATACAGAGGCTGGGTCACATGATGCACTGGCCAATCACAGCCATGCCATTAGTAGTCATGGCTGTGATGGCTTCTAGGGAAAACCAGTGAAAAGCTTGTTGATTGGCTGTCCTGCAGCTATTCAACAAGCAGGAAAAAAATACCAGAACCCAGAACCTGAACCCGAACTTTTGAAAAAAGTTCGGGTTCGGGTCCCGAACACCGCAAAGTTCGGTACGAACCCGAACTTTACAGTTCGGGTTCGCTCAACTCTAATCAGGACTAAAGTAACTGCTGAAAGCAGCTCGGTTCCCCAGGTCGGGACCTTGGCTGTCAGACTCACAACACTTCAGGCAGGAAAGGACTACAAGGTACATGTCAGATCAGCCGTTCTCCAAATTTTTACCCCAGAGGAAAATGTTTTGGGCCCCCTTACCTTGGGGGTTGATGGGAGGAAGAATAGCCATTTATAGTACATTGGTGATCAGTGGGAAGAATGCTCCTTAAATTGGTGGTCAGTGGGAAGAATGCTCCTTAAATTGGTGGTCAGTGGGAAGAATGCTCCTTACATTGGTGGTCAGTTGGAAGAATGTTCCTTACATTGGAGGTCAGTGGGAAGAATGTTCCTTACATTGGTGGTCAGTGGGAAGAATGTTCCTTACATTGGTGATCAGTGGGAAGAATGTTCCTTACATTGGTGATCAGTGAGAAGAATGTTCCTTACATTGGTGGTCAGTGGGAAGAATACCCCTTACATTGGTGGTCAGTGGGAAGAATGTTCCTTACAATGGTGGTCAGTGGGAAGAATGCTCCTTACATTGGTGGTTAGTGGGAAGAATGTTCCTTACATTGGTGGTCAGTGGGAAGAATGTTCCTTACATTGGTGATCAGTGGGAAGAATGCTTCTTACATTGGTGGTCAGTGGGAAGAATGCCCCTTACATTGGTGATCAGTGAGAAGAATGCTCCTTACAATGGTGGTCAGTGGGAAGAATGCTCCTTACATTGGTGGTTAGTGGGAAGAATGTTCCTTACATTGGTGATCAGTGGGAAGAATGCCCCTTACATTGGTGATCAGTGAGAAGAATGCTCCTTACATTGGTGGTCAGTGGGAAGAATGCCCCTTACATTGGTGATCAGTGGGAAGAATGTTCCTTACATTGGTGATCAGTGGGAAGAATGCTCCTTACATTGGTGATCAGTGGGAAGAATGTTCCTTATATTGGTGATCAGTGGGAAGAATGTCCTTTACATTGGTGGTCAGTGGGAAGCACTGCCCCGGCACACCCTGTGCGCACGTCTATGATGCAGGCACCATCAGGCGTGGAGTCAATCCACTGTTTATTGCTCCAGGAACCCCTAGCAATCCCCGGAGGAACCCTAGTGTTCCACAGCACAATGGTTAAGAAAGGCTGTGCTAGATCCTTAACAGGTTAAGCAGTTCGTTTGGAGACCTCCTTCAGAACACAGTACCCCATAAACTATGGACCTGGGGCACGTCAGTAATGCCTATAACTTATTTAATGTTAGTATATGTACACATTTATTCTCATTTGGGTACAAGGTGATTATGAAGTAAGTTTATTTGGTTTCTATTTGGTATTTTTTAGCATCACCAACATTTATTTGCCTTTGCTAAGGCTCAAAGGTCAAGGGAATGGACTGAGGCAGCAAGCTTGCAATGCAAAATTGAATACTGAGGTCCACACATATCTGGATCTGGGCATAGCGGAGCTCCAGGCTACCACACTGCATGGTTTGCCAAGCCTGACTTGGGAGCCTTCTGTCTAAACGGGTGCCTTTCCTTGAGTCACTAAGTTGTGCTGCTGGATGGTGGAAAAGCAAGAGATGACTTGTTGCATGACTTTTCCTACAGGTTCTGTAGTACAGTTGTCATCCAGGTTTGATAGATCTATCCCCAGCAAGCAAAAGTCCCCAGTGGCAGGTCTCGCCACCAGTGATGTTACTGTGGTTATACAATACAAGGAACCCTTTCGTAGACGCAACCAGTCCTGGCACATTTGTTATGCATACTACAAGTCAGTGGCTTGTTGCATTCTTTTTGCTTCAAGGACTTTAGCACAGATGCCATCCAGTTTTGATGAGTCTTGTCATGTGCCTGGTGGAGATTGAGCTGGAGTGGGGACTTCTCTTGCACCTCTTGTCCAACACCCCAGGTAGTGGTGACCAGGTGGGGTGAGGACACATTGTGGCATGAGGGCTGGTGTAGCGGGCAGCCCCAGCTGTTGGTTGATGGATGCAGATGACCATCACCAGATAGGGACCAGAGACTGGAACGTGGTGACATTTGATCAGCAGACAGGAGCGTAGCCAACAGGGCACAATCCAAAAGGTCATTAACAGCCAGGGAGCAAGGTACAGGAACATCAGACCAAGGCAGACAGAGTCAGGATACAATCTGTGGTCAGTACCCGCGGGGCCAGGCTTAGGAGGAATGCTGTGAGCCCGTTTCACCGCGTAGAATGGTGAGAACGGGGCCACGGGCAGTAGAGTGCGCAACAAATTTTCCACAAACTCCATTGGGTTGGGGACCTCCACCCCCTCTGCAAGCCCCATAATACGCAGATTATTCCTTCGATTGCGGTTCTCCGCGTCCTCAGCCCTATATTCCAGTGCCTGAATTTTGGTTTGCAAGGTGCGGATACTAGCAGAGTGGTCAGACACAGTGTCCTCTGCATGTCCCAGCCTCTGTTCAGCTGCAGGGATCCGGGACCTTATTTTGTCCATATCCTGCCTGATACCACATCCAGCTGCACAGCTTCCACCTTGGTGGTCAGGGTAGGAGGCCTGACACAAGCCTATAGCAGCCAGCACATCAGCCAAGACTGGCTGAGGGGGGGAGGACGGTTCTCCCTGCTACGTCTGTGACGTTATGTTGGAAACAGCGCGCGCCCTGGTCGGCACGCCACCTTTGTAGGCCGGAGGGTTATCAGGCGGTATGGGAGGAAAATGGAGCTTCTTACCCCAACCTCGACCTGCCCGGCGGGCTTTGCTGTGCTTAGGGGTTCTGCTTGGCGCTTGGTTCGGCTTGTAATTTCGGAATACAGGAGCTTAAAGCACAGCGGAGCTCCAGATATAGACGTCCACTCAGGTCTCCATCTTGGCCACGCCCCGATCTGGGGTCTGTACACAGGAACAGGCAGGAGCGGAGTCAGAGCAGAAGCTGAGGTCACAACAGGTAGGCAGGGATCCAGAGGCGAGTTGGGTGCAAGCCTGGTCATGCACAAGAAGGAAAATATAGCAGGTCCGGGTTGAGGTCCTAGCTGTAGACCACTCCAACGTAACCACTTCAGCCCCGGAAGATTTAACCCCCTTCATGACCAGGCCATTTTTTGTGATACTTTAACTGACAATTGCGCGGTTGTGCAACGCTGTACCTAAATACAATTTTAAAAAATAGAGCTTTCTTTTGGTTGTATTTGATCACCTCTGCGTTTTCATTTTTTGCCCTATAAATAAAAAAAAATTTGAAAAAAAAAAAGTTTTATCTTCTGCTATAAAACATGTTCAATAAAAAATGTAAAATATCAAATTTCTTCATCAATTTAGGCCAATATGTATTCTGCGTATTTTTGGTTAAAATAAATCCCAATAAGTGTATATTGATTGGTTTGCGCAAAAGTTATAGTGTCTACAAACTATGGGATATATTTATGTAATTTTTATTTTATTTTTTTTACTAGCAATGGCGGCTATCGGCAATTTTTAGCGAAACTGTGACATTGCGGCAGACAAATTAGACACTGAGTGACACTTTTTGGGACCAGTGATACCAATGCAGTGATCAGTGCTAAAAAAATGCACTTTCACTGTACTAATGACATTGGCAGGGAAGAGGTTAACATCAAGGGTGATCAAAGTGTTAAGTGTGTTCCTAGGGAGTGCTTTCTAACTGTGTGGGGATGACTTAAGTGGAGGAAGACAGAGATCCGTGTTTCTGCTTGGCAGAAACACAAGATCTCCACCTTCCTCTCTGACAGTGTGGCAGTCTGCTTTGTTTACATAGGCAGACCGCCGTTCTTCCTCTCCTGTCAACGGTGGGTCCCGGCAGACATTGCGCTTGCTGGACCTGCTGATTCGCTCCCGTTGTGTCCAATCACAGGCACATGTACGTGATTTCACGCAGGAGGGCTGCCCTGCCGCAGTATTTCTGCACAGGCCAGTTCTTAAGTGGTTAAAAAGGCCATGTGGCGCCAGTGCCGAGTGTGCACGTGTGTGTGTGTGCGCATGTGCAGCTTAGCGCATGCGCCTGCCAGTACTTATCTTGCAGTAACCCTTTGCTCAGAATTCTGAACATGAACATGCAACAGCCTTCTTGTCCTGAAATGTACCGGCCTTGTCCCCAGCAAACAAACACCCCCAGTGATGTCCCTGGCCACAGGATCTGCCAGTACAATACAGGCAGGGCTGTCTTTAACGCAGGGTAAAAAGGGCAGCTGCCCCGGACACAGTCATTATTGTAGGGACCAAAGTAGCTGCCCCTTGAGCCTGCACTGTCCAAAAATAGTGGATCCGTGAGGGCCCAATAAATTGTTTGCCCAGGGTCCAATCATTATTAAAGATGGCCTTGGTCAGGGATTTACTTTGTAAATAATTTGGACAATCAAAATGGTTCCTGTATCATTCTGTATTGTATTTTGCTGGATCTTGGATAATAAAAAAAAGTATTATTAGACATTTGGCCCAAATCAAAAATCAGGGACATTTTTAGGAATAAACAGGGACATCTGGTAAAAGCCCCCCCCCCCCCCCACCACCACCACACACACCCAGGGCCATCTTTAACGCAGGGCAAAAGGGGCAGCTGCCCCGGACCCAGTAATTGTTGTAGGGCCCAAAGCAGCTGCCCCCTTGAGCCTGCACTGCCCGAAAATAGTGGCCCAATAAAATGTTTGCCCAGGGTCCAATCAATATTAAAGACGGCCTTGGTCAGGGCCATCTTTAATGCAGGGCAAAAGGGGCAGCTGCCCCGGGCCCAGTAATTGTTGTAGGGCCCAAAGCAGCTGCCCCTTGAGCCTGCACTGCCCAAAAATAGTGGCCCAATAAAATGTTTGCCCAGGGTCCAATCAATATTAAAGCTGGGGAACCCTTCATGTAAGCACAGCCAGACCTAGCACAGTTGTTTTAGTAGACGAAGGATCAGGCTGGAGGCGGGGCAGTGGCCCGGGGTTTGCTGTCGCCTATAAAGCACAATGTCTTGTAATGCTATCCAAGAGGAGTGTGTGGGGGGGGGTGACAAGAGTTTGCATGTATTACTTTGTAAATAATTTGGACAAGCAAAATGGTTCCTGTGTGTTTCTATATTGTATTTTGCTGGAAGTATTATTGGGCATTTGGCCCAAATCAAAAATCAGGGACATTTTTAGGAATAAACAGGGACATCTGGTAAAAGCCCCCCCACCACCACACACACCAAGGCTGTACCTGCCCCCCGCTCCCCTACCCTGCCCCATCCCCCGCTTACACATTGCATTCATTTATCCGGCGGAGCTGTGATTGTATTTCTCCTTTATAAACAATCCCATTTGTCTCACTTGAAATTTTTGGTTTGCATTCAATGTAATTCTCCCAGGAGCTGCGGCCCCGGAGTGCAGGAAAGAGCGCGTTTCTGCTAAATTATTAAAACGCGCTCGGTCCAGTAACCCCTAAAGTGCCGGGCCCTGCAGGAAAAGCCCAGAGGGACCCTGGAAAGAGCGCAGCATTAACCCCTCCCCTACTGCAGCCAGAAATGAGACAAGCAAAATTCTAACAACGAGGGCCCCTTTCTTTCTGAGCTGAAGGCGTCACAAGGAAACGGCGCCGATTCCCTGATGGGTCTTTTATGTTGCACAATTTATTTGATGCATTGTAGATCCCAGGATCCCCCTCACACATAGAAGGGTGCTATAAATGTCTGCATATCAAACGGATTGGGGGGTTTGATTTAGGGGTTGAATATTTCTGATTGCAAGTGTGCAACCGGCCCTTTGAGGACAACCATAATGCTTATGCGGCCCACAATGATATTGTGGTTTAGAGGGTCAGTGCACCCCCAACAGGGATCGGCGTTTGGTGGATGCTAGAGAGGTGCAGAATACCCAGGGCCAGTGCAAGGATTTTTGTCTACAAAGGCGAGATGCATTTTGCCCCCCCCCATCAGATGCTGTTAAACATTTTTTTTGGGGGGGACCCCTCCAGGTCCGCACTCACCCCACAAACAGAGCATTACACCCCCCCAGACTCTCCGCCTACTTCACAAGACACCCCCCCAAAATCAGCTCACTGGCCCCGCAATGTGTGGGGATGAGGACATTGAAGTACCCGCTGCACTATAACCCCCCCCCCCCGGACACCACCCTTGGCAGAGGCATAACTAGAACCTTCAGGGCCCCCTGACTAGGGCCCTTCCCTCTTCCCACTGATCCTGGGGCCCTTTACTCCCATCGGGGGTCCCTTTATTACGGCACTGCAGCGGGGCCCTCTCACAAGTTACTGCCATCTTCAGGCCTCCCCACGGTGGTGAAATGCCAGGGCAACCTTTGCAATCCTGATAGTTCCCTCACTGGTGTCAGTAGTTTTTAATTTTTATTTTAATTTAATTTTTTTTACCATTTCCTTTTATTTTTTTTTACAATTTTATTTTTACAATTTTTTTACATTTTTTTTTTTAGGAGCTCTGTTGGGGGGGCTTTGATGAGATATCAGGGGTCTAAACAAACCTCAGCCCTCAATCTCCATCTGTGTGGCCTCAGCTGCACAGAATGAATGGGCAGGAATAGCTGTGCACCGAGCCTCTCATTCATTCAGAAAGGGAAGTATAGTAAAAACAGTTTATTATGCTTCAGTTATGAATGAGCCAATCGGTACCAATCACTGACTCTGTCCATTCAGAAAAGGAATGAGGCGGTAAATGACAAATTTACCGACCCGTTCCCATCTCTCCATCATGGCACATCTTCTACAGGAGGGGGGAAGACAGCAGCTCTGTGGGGGGACCAGGGAAGCACACAGGGACCCTGGGAACAGCAGAAGACAAGTAAACTGGATAGGAGGGGCGGTGGGGGCAGCATATAGAGGAACCAATCTCCAGCATTAGGTTTCTCTATATGCCACCCCCGCCATCCCTCCTATTCAGGTGTACAAGGGAGGTACATGGGCCCCCTGGACCATGGGGTCCGGTTGCAATTGCAACCCCTGCAACCCCTATCATTACACCCCTGCCTGGAAATATGCAGGAACATCTGCAGGCAGGGCTGCTCATAAGGCAGTACATCCAGCCTTCCTGTACTGGGCCCAGCCTGCATCAGTTCAAAAGGGGGGCCCGGGCACCTGCTGAGCAAGAAGGACAGCTGCACTGTCTTATTGCAGACGCCAATCCTCTTCTGCTTCCCCCTGCAGTGCTGCCAGCTTCTCCCTCCACCTGCACTACAGGGGAGTGGTTCCAGCACATGCACCTCTTCCATCTGCTGTCTGGGCCCCCCTATGTGCCCCTTTCCCCCGCAGCGCTGCTTGCTTCCCTCCTCTCCTGCTGGATGTTTCAGGATGGAGAGCGGGGGGAAGGGGCCGGTAAATATATAATTTATTGGCCCCTTCCTTTTTCCTGAATTAACACAGCGAGTGATCGGTATTAATCACTCATGTGTCCATTCATCACTGAAGCATAGTAAACTGTGTTTACTATGCTTCAGTTTGTGAATGCGCAAGCTGCTTCAGAGCGCTTCCTATTCATTCCTCTTTGCAACTGAGGCTGCAAAGAAAGGGGCTGATAAATCGATGTCCTCAGTCACTTCCGGCCAGGGGAGGACCCTGTCAGGTAGGCTGTATGGGGCACCGTGATTTCTAACCGCAGCCTTCTCTGCGGGCACAAGAAAGTGTAAACTCCTCCCATTTTCCCCACGCCCAGGGAGTCGTCGGGAACAGTGGGCCGGCCATAGAAGAAAATGACTCTATGTGCTTGTAATGATGCAAACGCCAATGTTCTTTTCCATCTGTGTTTACCGCCATGCATGCGCGTGTGTGACGCATTTTCCTAGAAGCTAAAGTTTTTTTAAGTTAAATACAATGTAACACTTTATTTAATCCCTTATTAATCCTAAATGTACCCCAGTGAGCCCTATTTGCTCACTGAACGATGAAATATGATTGGACGCTCTGGGGCCAGGCCGTTTATTTTTTTTCATTTGCATTCAGTAAATAGCCGGATGTTTGTATGAATATTTTCGGATCCGTAGCAATTCAGCTCCAGTAATCGATTCTCTCCACCCCGTCTGTCCCCTGATAATGATGGCCCTAATCCGTCGCGCCCCTCTCCCCGCGACACTCAGCGGGCGCCGGTTCTGATCCGCCAATAGTTCTGCGTTTTGTCACACAAGTTTTGCAGGCAAAACACTTCCATTAACAGTCTTCCGAGCAAACCGCGTCCAAACGCTATCTGAGCGAGCCGGGAAAATCGGTTTCCGTAACAACAATAAATTTGTCTTTTAATTTTTTTTTTTTTTTTTTTACCAGGGGATAAACATAACGTTTACATAACGCAGAATATCCCCAATCATCTGAAACCTTCCGCCGAGGGAGATTGTTGTTTGAAATGGATTATTTATCTGGAGGAAATGCACCGGGAAATGGGAGCTTATGGCGCTCTCTGGAAAATCGCATTGTGATAAAATGTTGCTGAGCGTGGAGGCGATCATCCTGTCTCTGGACAAGGGGGGGGGGGGGGGGGGGGGG
>BLSH010200700.1:91155-109928 GCA_018402905.1 Glandirana rugosa | reverse complement strand
CCCCCCCCCCCCCCCCACACACACACACACAGTCACACAATATTAATATTATACATTTATATGGCTCTGACATATACCGCAGTGCTGTACAGCGATCACTGAGCCAGTCACATCAGACTCTGCAGCAGAGGAGCTTACACTCTAATGTCCCCCTACAGTCACACACTATTATTATTATACATTTATATAGCTCTGACATATACCGCAGTGCTGTGCAGAGAACACTGAGCAAGTCACATCAGTCTCTGTACCAGAGGAGCTTACATTCTAATGTCCCCCTACAGTCACACACTATTATTATACAATTGTATAGCTCTGACATATACCGCAGTGCTGTACAGAGAACACTGAGCCAGTTACATCAGTCTCTCTGCCAGAGGAGCTTACACTCTAATGTCCCCCCACAGTCACACACTTTTTATGTTTTTATAACTGGGAACTGAACTCAGGACCCCGGCTCCTCAGGGGCCCCTATGCTAACCTGTGGCCCCCTTCCACACAGAGTATGCCATGTTTCCGATCCCTAGTCGACTAGGGATGGGCTGCAGACGGTCGGAAGGCCCTGCGTTGGTGATATAATTAATGGAGGGACGTTGGCAGTCGATAGAGGAGGAGGCCTTGCTGTACCTCGCCGAGATCTCATCCTCCATCAATGCTTATCTAATTAACTCGCTGAGTGAGATATAACAATCCACCGCAGATGAGGCAAATCGATGGCGCTCCGAAAAAAGGATTTCCACTAACGCAGAACGTGTGGGCGGATTACTGACGCGGACCCAACTTTGTGGCCTTCAGCCATTAACCGGTTAATTTCCGGCCCATTGATCACTAGCTGGATCAACAGGGAAAGCAGGAGGTCATTTCAGCTCCATATCCACTTGAAGACCCGATCTTTTAAAGTAAAAATCTGTATTTTTTGATTGAAAATTACTTAGAACCCCCACACATTATATATTTTATTTTTAGCAGAGACCCTAGAGAATAAAATGGTGATTGTTGCAATTTTTTTTTTTTTGGTCACACGGTATTTGAACAGTGTTTTTTTTTTTTTTTAATCAGAAAATATTTTAATGAACGTATACCAATTTCCAGTGTACATGTTTTCCGAAAACATATAAATAGGTACATAAGCATACCCACATACAGAACTAAACAAGTGAGCATTGCACTGCATTTATTTGTTCCCTAGTCACAAAATCAACATAAGAATCCTTTCCTGCGCTTGAAGTAGCAATTTCTCCAATTCTACAATCAAAGCGATAGCTTGACCCCGGATAATGTGCCGCCTTGCTGCCACTGTGGAACTGGGGAGATCCAAACACTGTAGCAAAAACACAAAAAAACTGTGGCGCACCGTCCTAGCGCATTATCCTCAGATGTACATTTTACTAAAAAAGATAAAAATATACTCACAAAAGAACTTGTATACAGCGCATAAAACATGGCACAATGCTGCACGCCCATAGTAGCAACTGCCGCTGGGATGGTGATTCACACCGACTGACGCGTTTCGGGGTACGGACCCCTTCCTCAGAGCCTGATTATTTTAATTCGACTCCAGAAAAAGAAGTAGCTTCTAGTCACATTTGGATTGTCAGCTCTGCAGGCTAGCCCCAAGATCAGAGGCGGCTCTCTAATTAGGCAAATTAGGCGGTCGCCTAAGGCCTCGCGCACACAGAGGCCTCGCAACTGTCTAATTTGACACTGACACCAGCACTAGATAGATAGTACTGACACCAGCACTTTAAAGCTCTTAATTATATGCAATTTATAAAGTTAATTTTGTTATTGCTTGAATTATTTTTCCCATTAT
Source organism: Glandirana rugosa (assembly GCA_018402905.1). Lineage (NCBI taxonomy): Eukaryota > Metazoa > Chordata > Amphibia > Anura > Ranidae > Glandirana > Glandirana rugosa. Next base: position 108,115 of record BLSH010200700.1, on the reverse strand, counting down.
GGGGGTGAGTGGGGCCTCGTGTCTAGGGTTTGCCTAAAGCCTCACAAAGCCTAGAGCCGCCTCTGCCCAAGATATCAGAGATAAAACTTAAAATGTTCTTTGAAGGAAGAACAATCCAATGATCAGGACTTCACAATTGACTGTCAGCTCTGTGGGCCAGGACCTCTCCCAGTTCCTGAAATTCTTCTGAACACTTCCTGCGGCTGAAGGGCATAGAATCCTACAGTGGTTCCAGGAAGTGTGCAGATATGGGAACCCAACCACAGGGACCTCACCAATGGAGAGATAGATTTGTTCCCTAGTGTTTGAATGCCCCTATGCCTTCTCACCCCATCTGTTCTGTCCACCCACGCCATATTAGCCTCCTGTCTGGCATAAGAAAATTCTTGACATAGCCATTTCCCTAGGACTCAGTCCAGGGGTGTCCAGCAAAGGGGCCCATAGTCTCTCAAACTTGCATGGGTTCCCCCTGTGCTGATATATATAACGCTCCATAATTAGAGTGCCACCCATGTGAGCTATCCATGAGGCAACCGTGGGTGGTGAGGATGACTTCCATCCCAGAAGAATGAGTTTCCTGGCTTGAAATAGAGCCCTGGAAAAGGCAGTTTTGGCCGTCTCCTCTGAAATGACTCCTTCAAGAACGCCTGGTACACAACAAAGCGGGCCCCAGGGGTACACTCATCTGAAACACCTGATTGAGTGTCGAGAGGACCCCCCACTCCAATAACGATGGAGCTTCGGGCAGCGCCAGAGGAGATGGCTGAGATCACCTGGAACCCGTCTACACCTACGGCACAGAGGGTCCTCCCTCCTACCCACCCTATGGAGTTTTACCGGGGTGAAGTGTTCTCTGAGTGGACTACAGAGCTGAGATACCTTCTGTGATACATTTAAGGAACAAGTGGGGATAGAATGCATAGCCTCTTCCTACTGATCCCCCCGTGATTGACCCTAGATCTTTAGCCCATAAGGATATAACCATGGTGGGGTGCGCTTCTAAGTATTACGGCAGTAACAGTTGGTAGCCCAGGGAGATAATTCCCTTGGTCTCAGTACTAGAGCTCAGCAAATGGAAAATAGGAGTAGGTGACTGTACCCACTCCCCTGTGTGCCCCTGTGCATGGTGTAACTGGATGTAAGGGTAGTGCCAGAGGCAGCAGTGTATTTAGGTTTCCTGCTGCCCTAGGCCTGACTAAACTTGTGCACCCCCCCTAATTTAAATATGAACCACCTCTTCGTGTTTCTTGTCCCGCCTTGAAATTTTCCAGTGGGGACACTAGTTTTGGGGGGGGGGCAATAGATTCCTCTTATTTGCAGAGATTTCCTCACACTTCCTGTTTGGCTGCGGGGCAGAACAATAACTTATTAGTTGGGGTCCACCGCATGGGCCCCTTGGGACACCCAGGTCCCCTACATATGTATAGGCTCAGGGCCGATCCTAGGGTCACAGACGCCTGGGTGCAGAAATATATCTGGCGCCCCCACATGGGCGTGGTCATCTTACTAACTCCTCCCCTTTACAGATGTGTCTATGGCAATGACTCACACACAGATGCTCCCCTAAGCCCACCATGATCTCTTAACAATAAACAAAATACAGGAAGAGAGTACTCTATTGGGACCTGGAGGGGGTCTCTCTATTGGACACAAAGAGGGCTTCTGTTAGAAAGAGACCCCAGACATACTGTAGACACAGGACAGGAGATGGTCGGAGACTGCGGACATGATACAAGAGATCAATGATCAAATGCAGCCTACCAGTGCCCATCAAATGCAGCCTTATCAGTGCCCATGAAATGCAGCCTTATCAGTGCCCACGAAAAGCAGCCTTATCAGTGCCCATGAAAAGCAGCCTTATCAGTACCCATGAAATGCAGCCTTATCTGTGCCCATGAAATGCAGCCTTATCAATGCCCATCAAATGCAGCCTCATCAGTGCCCATCAAATGCAGCCTCATCAGTGCCCATCAAATGCAGCCTTATCGGTGCCCACCAAATGCAGCCTACCTTTGCCCACCAAATGCAGCCTACCAGTGCCCACCAAATGCAGCCTACCAGTGCCCACCAAATGCAGTCTACAAGTGCCCACCAAATGCAACTTATCAGTGCCCACCAAATCCAGGCAACCAGTAACCACCAAATTCAGTGCCCACCGATTGCAGCCTACCAGTGACCACCAAATGCAGCCTACCAGTGCCCACCAAATGCAGCCAACCAGTGCCCACCAAATGCAGACAACCAGTGACCACCAAATGCAGCCTACCAGTGCCCACCAAATGCAGCCAACCAGTGCCCACCAAATGCAGCCAACCAGTGCCCACTAAATGCAGCCAACCAGTGACCACCACATGCAGCCTACAAGTGCCCACCAAATGCAGCCAACCAGTGCCCACCAAATGCAGACAACCAGTGACCACCAAATGCAGCCTACCAGTGCCCACCAAATGCAGCCAACCAGTGCCCACCAAATGCAGCCAACCAGTGGCCACCAAATGCAGCCAACCAGTGACCACCACATGCAGCCTACAAGTGCCCACCAAGTGCAGCTTATCAGTGCTCATCAAATGCAGCCTTAGGAAGGAAGGATGTGCTGGCGACCTGACCGGGGGAAGATGTGCTGGTGACCCGACCGGTGGGTGTGCATCTCTTTGATTTTGGGGTGGGGGAGAGTGGGTAAGAGGATACTGTATGTACTGGGGGCAGATTTAATATCTAACCATCTAACCTCTCACCTCGCAAAGTGCCCCCTCCCTAGCACATACAGTATCCGCTTACCCCCCCACCTCAAAATCGCTGCAAGTATTCCTATGTTTCAGTGTCAGGGGGGTCACTGCAAGTCAAGTATTCCTTTTTATCAGCTTACACCCCCCCCCCCCCTTGCGCAAGTGTCATAGGGTCAGGGTGTAATAATCACAGACCTCAGATCAGAGCCACAGATCGCACAGCGGCGTCTCTTCTCCTCCTGGCTCCTCCCGCTGTCTGTGTGGAGGAAGTCATCGGAGCTGACGAAGAGGCTGCGGCTTCTGTCCTTTCTGTCATGTGTCAGTGTGAAAGGCAGCCGGCGGGGGGAGACGCTGTATGTCAGAGCTGACACTGTATCGCATGGGACACCAAACACCACGCTGAAGCTGGCGTGTGTACCCACACTAGCGCCCATGCCCACACACAAGGAGAGGAGGAGTAAGGGAGCACTTTGGCGCCCTCACCTCTGCGGCGCCTGGGTGCGGTGCACCCCGCGCACCCGCCCAGGATCGGCTCTGTATAGGCTGTCCCCCCCCCATGGTGGTCCTGCCAAGCTGCTTTATGGGGGTGCTAGACCGATTTGCCTCCCGGGCCAGTTCGCCCCATAGGACTGGTGCTACAGTGCTACAGTAAGTGTATCGCATACCTCCGGGGAGTCTTTTCATGCTGCCCCCCTGCAAAGTGCAACCCTGGGCCTGGGCCTTGTCGGCCTAGGCCAAGATACAGCGTTGGCCAGAGGAGTAACTTGAACCTTCAGGGCCCCCCTGGTGCAAGAAATTATGAAGGGCCCCCCTGACCCCTGGCCAGGGCCCTTCCCTCTTTCCACTGATCCTGGGGCCTTTTACTCCCGTTGCGGGTCCCTTTATTATGGTCCCACCGAATAAATGAATAGTTGTGTACCGAGTCTCCCATTCATTCAGAAATGGAAGCATAGTAAAAAACTATTTACTATGCTTATGAATGAACCAATTGGTACCAATCACTGACTCTGTCCATTCACAAAAGGAAGGAGCTGGTAAATGACAAATTTACCGACCCGTTCCCATCACCAAGGAAGCACACAGAGACCCTGGGAACAGCAGAAGACAAGTAAACTGGATAGGAGGGGCGGCGGGGGCAGCATATAGAGGAATCTCCTCCATTAGGAGGAAAATGGAGGAGAATGGGTCCTCTAAATGCCGCCCCCGCCATCCCTCTTATTCAGGTGTACAAGGGAGGCACATGGGCCCCCTGGAGCACGGGCCAGGTTGCAATTGCAACCCCTGCAGCCCCTGTAGTTACGCCCCTGGGTAGTGCATGGTCGCCGGTAACAAAAGCCTACGATGTAAGTCAGAGAAGGGTAGTAATTTGCCACTGTGAAATATGTGTGACAAATGCCCCCCCCCCCCTGAAAGGCACGCCACCGAGGCCCCTGTTGTAACTTGGCAAGCTCTACATACTGTATGTTCGATTTCCTCACATTGGACTGTAGTCTGTAAATCCCAACACCTGCTGTAATTGTCTGCCTTTTATTCCATACTTTTTGAAGAAGTGCAAAAGTGGGCATCTGTTTGTTAGACCTCTGAAATAACTGTGCCTCTAGTCCCTCCAGAACCGAGCCCGCACCGGAGCCAACAAGCATTAAGGCGGGCCGAGGAACCAGGTGGGTCAGGAGACATGGATCCGACCAAAGGCTGTAACTGGGCAGCAATGTAATAGAGCCAAGCATTGGGCAACGCCAATCCTCCGCCATCTTTGGGATATTGCAGCTGTTCCAAGTTTTAACAAAAACAAAATCTCTTTCCTGTGCTTGAAGAGAGAGGCTCCACCAGGATCATAGGCGTGTGCACATAGGGTGGCAGGTGTGCCTGGGCACACCCTAATCACCCTGTACTGTGCAGATTCCCCCTGCTGCCAGGCTGCAGAGAAAGGTTTGGGGAATCTCTGTCCTCAGTCCCTTTCTCTGTCTCAAAAGTGAGACATCAGGGGTGTGTTTAGACCCCTGATATTTCACCAAAGCCCCCCAGCAGGGCTCTTAAATAAAAATGTAAAAATATAATATTGTAAAAAATAATAAAAAAAAAAAAATTGTAAAAAAAAAAATAAAATTAAAAAAAAAAAAAACTACTGACACAGATTTCTGCCCTTCTGGTATATACATACACACTCTTGTTTGCGCTTTGTGGTGCACACCCTAATGCAATAGGCTGCGCACACCCAGGATAGTAATCCAAGCCACAAGCTTTTTGAATGAAGCTGCCCTTGGAAGACCGGGGAGGTCCAGACACTATAGCAGAAAACACAGAAACAAGCGGCGCACTGGCCTAGAGCATTATCCTCAATAATGAGTTTAATGAAAAACATCACTCACAAACAATCTCATGTTAAAAGCATATCGGTATACAAAACAGCTTCACAGCCATAGTCTTGTATGCCACATGCAGATGGTATCCTACACAGGCTGGCTGACGCGTTTCGAGGTCCAAACCTCTTCCTCAGAGCCAAGTGTACCGCGTCCCAACAACAGACTTGGGCGGAGCAGCGTGTGACTATACCCTCCCCTCTATGTCATTCTTGTGTATAAAAGCCTGGGTCTGAGGAAGAGGTCTGGACCTCGAAACGCGTCAGCCAGCCTGTGTAGGATACCATCTGCATGTGGCATACAAGATTATGGCTGTGAAGCTGTTTTGTATACCGATATGCTTTTAAAGCGGAGTTCCACCCAGAATTTTTTTTTTTTTTTTGGCATCCACTCTTTTAATACTAAATAGATGGAACCTTTTGTTTCCTTACTTACAAACCGCCTAGAAATTCCATGTATTTTTTACTCACAATTTCATTTCTCTCACTGCTGGACTTTTCCATTTTACGTGAGGGCATGTGAAGCCCATCCTGGGTCTCCTGGCATCTCTTCCTGAAAGAAGTGCATGGTGGGTAACCATCATGCACTCCTCGATCTCTGCCCGCTTAAATCGCGTCACTTCCTGTCTGGAAATAACACGATTTTACAGTACAGGGAAGCCCACTGACTCCTGGGAAATGATGAGTCACATCTCCCAGGAGGCCAGGCGAAGCAGGAAGTGAAGAGAAGAGCCTAGGACCTAATAGGGGCAGATTACAGAGACCACCTAGCAACAAGCGACTTAGGGTGAGTATAGATTTTTTTTTTCTTCAAAGGTAAGTCTATATAGGAAAAGGACTTGAATGATGTAAAAAAAAAAAAAATTCTAGGTGGAACTCCGCTTTAACATGAGATTGTTTGTATGTTTTTATGATATTTCATTAAACCCATTATTGAGGATAATGCGCTAGGCCAGTGCGCCCTTCTTTATGTGTTTTCTGCTATAGTGTTCCAGTTTTACCCTGGGAGGGCCCCTAGTCCACAACAGTGCTTGGAAGAGCATATTAACCACTCAAAATGTTTTTAAGGGAATCACTACAGGGGATTTATGGAACAAGTACAGCAACTGTGGCATCAAAATCCTTTTGATTAGATTGTTTTAAGCTTGTTCCGATACATTGATCCTGTCTCTGAATCAGGTTAAGAGAGGGTTAATATTAATTTGGCAATAGTCAGCAAGCCTGGAAGAAATTTGAACACCTAGATAACGGAAAGAGAAGACCACTGGTGCAGGACAGGAAGCGGGCAGTGTCACCCTGTGCTCCTCATCCAGTACCATCAGTGCCGACTTAGTTCAATTTATGGTGAGGCCTGAGTAGTGCCCAAAACCAGAGATTATGGGCATGACTCCAAGCAGGGAGACACCGGTGTCCACCAGGAAAAGCAACATGTCACCCGCATATACAGTAACATGATTTTCTCGCATAGATCCTCATATTCAGGGGAGGGCTTGGCCAGGGGGCAGGGTGGCAATTGCCCCCCAGGCCACCCTAACTTACATTCAAAATGGCTGACGGCCGCTGCCCTCTCACACTTTTTTCTTCTTGTGGAGGAAGGAAGCAGGGGCCAAGGGTGCAGCCACCAACTAACTGCAGGCAAAGGGGGGAGGCACCCAGGGCCGGCTGTGCTGATGGGCACTGGCGAGCCTGCATTGATGGGCACTGATCAGGTTGCATTTGATAGATACTGGTGCCGCTGCATTGATGGGCACTGATGAGGCTGCATTGATGCATTATTTTTGTTAAACCTCCTTTGTTGCTATTAACATTAAATTATGTTACCACATTGTATCATATTTGTCTTGCTTCATAACCTCAATGTCCGTTATAAAACCAGGTGGGCATGGATGGTGAGCTGATTCGGTGGTAAAATGGGCCACTTTACTGGACTTGCCCCCCAGGCCTAAGGCTGCCAGCCCTCCCCTGCCCATATTGGAAACCAAATCAATGCCGCTAAGGGCTCTATTGCTATAGCAAAGAGTTGGGGTGACAGGGGGCATCCCTGCCCACTCCTCCTGCCCAAACCAAAGGTCTGTGACATCCTGTCAGACATCCTTATGGCCGCCTGTAGATCCATATAGCAACCTGACCCATGCTATAAATCTAGCAGCATATCCAAATTTGGACAAAACTGCCCATAGATAGCTCCAGCTAACGCTGTAAAACGCTTTATTGGCGTCTAGGGATAAAAGCGCTCTCTGACCCCCGTTGTCTGCTTGTATCTGCATGTTAAGAAATAGTCGTCTAAGAGTGGTGGTTGTAGATTTTTGCAGCATAAAGCCAGACTGGTCGGGATGAATAGGAGAGGAAATTACCCCATTGACCCGGAGCGCCAAGGCCTTAGCCAGGATTTTCACATCACTCTGGAGAAGAGAAATCGGCCTATAGGAGCCAGGGTCTACAGGGTCCTACCCAGGTTTAACCATTTGCCGACCAGCCGCGAATCGCTGTAGCTGTACGGCGGTCCGTGCACGAGATATTGGGGGCGCACACGTGCCGGCGCCTGCGCCTGCTGCATGTTGCGGGAGCGTGCCCTCAAGTCTGTCGGCGACCCACGATCACCTTGTACAGAGGCAGAATGGGAATCTGCCCATGTAAACAAGGCAGATCCCCATTCCTACATATGGCATGGCCGAGATCTACTGTTCCCAGTCATCGGGAACAGCGATCCCTGTCATGTCCCTGCCTGCCCATCCCCACTACAGTTAGAACACACCCAGGGAACACAGTTAACTCTTTGATCGCCCCCTAGGGTTAACCCCTTCCCTGTCATTTATACATTTATACATTGATCAGTGCTTTGTTATATATATTTGTTATATAATGTGAGGGGTGTACTCACTTTGGTGAGATACTGTATATTTTTTAGCAGAGACCCTAGAGAATAAAATGGCGATCGTTCCAATTTTTTTAAGTGACACAGTATTTGCGCAGCGGTTTTTCAAACTCAATTTTTCGAGAAATACACTTTAATGAATTTTAATGCAAAAAACACAATATATAACTAATTTTTTGGTAGCATTTAAAAGATGATGAGTAAATAGATAGCTAACATGTCACGCTTTAAAATTGCATACAATTGTGGAATGTCGATAAACTACAATACTTCAAAATCTCTATAGGCAACGCTTTCAAATTTTTTTACAGGTTGCCTGTTTAGAGTTACAGAGGAGGTCTAGCGCTAGAATTATTGCTCTTGCTCTAATGTTCGCGGTGACCCCAAATCTCTCCTCTACATTTGAAGACAAAAGATCCCAACAAATGTGATCTTTTGTTTAAAAAAAAAAAAAGTTTACTTCCGCCCTAGACCGGAAGTGACATCATGAAGTCGCTTCGGTCCTCCAAGATCATAGAGGTGATCAGAGACGCTCTGTTGACCTCTATGAGAGAGACTAAGGACATTCCCAGCAAGCAAACAAATCTTAAAAAAAAGTATAAAAATAAGTATAATAAAAAAAGAAAGATTAATTCTCTTTATTAATCGGTTCCAGGCCGGCTCGCGTACATTTATTGCTGCAATGTGGCAGCGTATCGCGAATCTGCGATTTCATTCGCGCATGCGCGGCTAGCGGGCAGAAGCCCGCCACTGGCAGTGCGCTCTCGTGCCCGCCGCACGCTCCATGAGTGTGGCCAAGGCTCAGGCAGACTCAATGTCCGCCGGCAACCCGCGATTGCCTGGTACACAAAAAAAGCGGGGAACCGCCGATATAAACACCGCGGTTCCCCGCTCTGTCAGGCGGCATGACAGAAATCTACTGATCCCTGTAATCGGGATCAGTTAGATCTGTCATGCCCCGCCTTGCCAGCCCAGCCCCCACACAGTTAGAACACGCTTAGGGAACACAGTTAACCCCTTGATTGCCCCCTGCAGGTTAACCCCTTCCCTGCCAGTGATATTTACACAGGAATCAGTGGCTATTCTTAGCTCTGATCGCTGTATAAATGTCATTGGTCCCAAAAGAGCGTCAAAAATGTCCAATCTGTCCGCCGCAATGTCGCAGTCCTGATAAAAATTGCAGATGGTTTGTAAACTCAGCCACTTTTGGGCAAACCAATCAATAAACGCAGATCGAGATTTTTTTTACCACAAATATGAGGAAGAATATAAATCGGCCAAAACTGATGAATTCATTTTTTTTTTTTTGGATTTGTATTATAGCAAAAAGTAAAAAAATTTTTTTTTTTTCAAAATTGTCGCTCTTTTTTTGTTTATAGCGCAAAAAACAAAAACCGCAGAGGGGATCAAATACCACCAAAAGAAAGCTCTATTTGTGGGGAAAAAAGGACGTCAATTTTGTTTGGGTACAACGTCGCACGACCGCGCAATTGTCAGTTAAAGCAACACAGTGCCGTACCACAAAAAGTGAAGGGGGGGTAAATCCTTCCGGGGCTGAAGTGGTTAAAGTATTTCGGCATTTTTAAGAGACTCTGCACAGGAGGTGAAGCTGTATTCACATCCGCTCCATTCTCTGCGGTGGCGTGGAATAGCCGGTAGAGGCGTCCCTGAATAGAAGCAATGACAGGAAATTTGCTGTGCGTATAATAATATGTTCCCCTGGGGACTGGAACTTTAACTCAAGCACAATAGATATTTATTAGGGCCTCTTGAAACTGTTATAGACAGGACTGACTTAAAGGGCTCTTTAAAGGAAACCGACTAATAAATGTCGCCGACCCTTTCATGGCGGAGATGTATAATAGGGCGATAATGAATCGGTTCCCCGCAGCGTCCTCCCTATACTGAGAGGTGAACAAGTCACCGGCTGCGCTCATATATATTTTATCTTGTTGAGTGATGGCGAAAGTGCTCTCTCTGTACATCGCGGCTAATTGATAGAAATGCGCGGGTTATTAGTCAACTCTCGGAGGTCAATGGCCGGGCCGGCTTCCTTGTAATGTGCCGCCATTTACTGGACGCATTCTTAATGAGCAGCCGCAGATCAAAGTCACCCGAGTGGGAGATGTCTGGGATTCGTAATATTGGAGGGAATCCAAAAAATTCCACATTTCATGTATGTGTCCCCTTATTGTAAACTGCTACATGTGTATCCTGCCAGTCCTACATAGAGAAAAATAAAATAAATTTTATAATACAGTTATAAAATTGGATAATAAACTTCTTCTAATAATAATATAATATATCATTATTATTATTATTATTATTATTAATATATATGGTCAAAAGTATTGGGACACCTTCCTTTACACGCACATGAACTTTAATGGCATTCCAAGCTAAAGCCTCATACACATGAGTTGATGGTTGGTCAACAGAACGTCCACCTTTTTCCCAAATTGGGCGATAGCGGTTTGGTCTAGCATACTAACGTGAAGCAAGTAATCGCCCAACAAACCCGAACGTAGTGACGTGTTCCAAGCGAATAACAAGGAAGTTCAGGTGAATGTGATCTGTGAATTAGGAACACAGGTTTACACGACCGAACACTTCCTGGATTCCGAGCATACATGTTTGTACTTACAACCAGTGGTGTATCATCCATGGGTGCAGGGTGTTCACTGAACACGGGCCTTGAGGGGTGGGGGGGCCCACTGTGCTCTGACCGACACTGCACCCATGGATGATCTCTCCATGACAGCTGGGGATGATCAGTGCGGTGTGGGCTTGCACACGGGCCCACCAATTTCATGATACGCCCCTGCTTACAACTGTTGGTTGGTCAACTTCTGTACACGAGCCAACAATCGGTCAACTCCTTGTTGGCCAACACAAGTTTTCTAGTCTCGTCGTCCGATTTGAAATGGGCTGTAGAATCGTGCGTACACACGATCGCATTATCGGCCAACAGCCTGTTGGACGACCGTTGTTGACCAGCCATCGGACTGTGTGTACGGGCCTTTAGTCGGTAGGGTTCAATATTGAGTTGGCCCACCCTTTGCAGCTATAACAGCTTCAACTCTTCTAGGAAGGCCGTCCACAAGGTTTAGTAGTGTCTATGGGAATGTTTGACCATTCTTCCAAGGTCCAGGGCATCCCAGGCTAAAGCCTCGTACACATGAGTCGATGGTTGGTCAACGGAACGTCCAACTTTTTCCCAAAATGGGCGACGGCGGTTTGGTCTAGCATACTAACGTGAAGCAAGTAATCGCCCAACAAACCCGAACGTAGTGACGTGTTCGAGCGAATAACAAGGAAGTTCAGGTGAATGTGATTTGTGAATTAGGAACACAGGTTTACACGACCGAACACTTCCTGGATTCCGAGCATGCGTGTTTGGACTTCCAACTTGGTTGGTCAACATCTGTACACACGAGCCAACGGTCGCCTTGTTGGCCAACACAAGTTTTCTATTCTTGTCGTCCAACTTCTGTTGGAAGACAATTGGAAATCGGATGTAGAATTGTGCGTACACACGCTCGGATTATCGGCCAACAGACGACCGTTGTTGACCAAGAATCGGACCGTGCTTTAGTCCGTAGGCTTCAGTATTGAGTTGGCCCACCCTTTGCAGCTATAACAGCTTCACCTCTTCTGGGAAGGCTGTCCACAAGGTCTAGGAGTGTCTATGGGAATGTTTGACCATTCTTCCAAGGCTCAGGGCTTTTATTATATTCCCGTCTGTTTATGGGTATTTTATAAGAAGATACAATCAATCAGGATGGTCATTCCAATATAGACACCAATGTTTCAATAACCATATGATTTCCAATACAGAGCCTTGGTCTTCTTTTTTTTTTTTTGTGAAATTGGTTGATCCAGCAATTGGTTTTTCATACATCTGTATGTCACTCACTGCATATAGGGAAGCATGGAGCAGCGTCTAGTTATGAATAAAGTGTGTTCTCTATATACACATTTCAATGTGCACTATATTGTCAAAAGTATTGGGACGGCTGCCTTTACACGTACATAAACTTTAATGGCATCCCAGTCTTAGTCCATAGGGTTCAATATTGAGTTGGCCCACCCTTTGCAGCTATAACAGCTTCACCTCTTCTGTGAAGGCTGTCCACAAGGTTTAGGAGTGTCTATGGGAATGTTTGACCGTTCTTCCAGAAACCTATTTGTGAGGTCAGGCACTGATGTTGGATGAGAAGGCCTGGCTCACAGTCTCCTCTCTAATTCATCCCAAAGGTGCTCTATCAGGATGAGGTCAGGACTCAAGTTCCTCCACTCCAAACTCGCTCATCCACCTCTTTATGGACCTTGCTTTGTGCACTAGGAACTACAATGTAAAGATATGATGACCTTGCATACGCAATTTATCATTTGTCATTCTGTTCTGGTCCACTTGTGAAAAGCGATCTGCCTCGGATCAGAGGCGCAGTAAAGTCCATAACCCGTATAAAAGAGACCTAAAAGTGGAGTTTCCCTTTAAGTGATGGGTTTTTTTTTTTATATGTTACATTAAAGTGGTTGTAAACTCATGACAACCACTTTAACCTACAGGTAAGTCTATAATAAGGCCTATAATAAGGCTTACCTGTAGGTGCCCTGCATATCTCCTAAACCTGCACGGTTCAGGAGATATGCAGTGTACTGCTGTTGCCGATGTAATTTCGGCACATGCGCAGTGAAGAAACGGCCGTGCCGTTCCTTCACTGGGATTGTGCCGTGACTAGCGGCTCCTGCGTGCATGTGCGGGAGTGACGTCACGCGACTCCGGCCAGTCACAGAGCCGGAGTCGCGGCTCCCGGAAGGAAGAGGGGCTGAAGATGGACGCCGCCAACACAGGGGACAACGCAGGACGTCGAAGGCTTCGTTTGCAGGTAAGTGACACATAATGGGGTGCGATGTACAGTAGCACATTATGTTTCTACTTTGCAGGGGGTTGTGGAGGAAGTAAACCCCATCAGGGTTTACTTCCTCTATAAGGCCTTATGTACACTGCTGCTGGTAAACGGACGTTTAGAGGCATTTGGGTTTTTTTTTCAGCTGACCATGAACTCTCCTCTATGTAATCTTATCAGTACATTTACACAGGGTCGTTTAAGGTCGTTTCCAGGCAGTTGAATTTAGGAACGCAAAAAAATGGGTTCAGACGCCAATTCAGAGGCATTTGAAACGCCAAACAGCTTGCAAACGCACCTAAACGCAGTAAATCGCCTCTAGGAGCGTTTCGCTTACAGGCGTTTCCATTTAAAAAAAAAAAAAAAAAAATGTTTTTTGTTTTCAAAAACACTTCTAGAAGCGACTAAACGCGGCATGCAAAACACGCCAAAACGGACGTTTTAGACGCCGGTTTCTAGCTGTCAAGATGAAACGTTCAGGGGAGGTTGAAACCGCGTCCCGTGTAAATGGAGCTTTAAAACGCAAAAACAAATTCCTGGTATCTTTTAGCAACGTTGTCATAATTAGGCTTCTGTTGCTGGCGCGGAGGACGCGTTGCGTGGGCGAGTTTAGTTTCCCGGCAAAGTGTCCGTCTTCAGATGTTGCTAACTGTCACAGCAACGGCAGTTGGCAGTTGGAGAAGCAAAAAACTGGAAGGCATCACACAGACGCAGATGTTGTGTTTCAGCTCCCGGGCTGCGTGATTTTTTTTTTCCGCATCATCGGTCCTTCGTTTTTTATTTTTATTTATTTCCAACACTTTCTTTTTTTTTATTGGGGTGGGGGGGGGATTGTCGCTCCCATAGCCGCCCTAACAAGCTGCAGTTAAAAATTTGTTACCGGAGCCGGCAAGGGAGATGAAAGGTAATGCATTAACCAGAGGAGATATTATTAGCATTGGCGGCGGCGCGGTGCGTTATGGGAGAGGAGCGCTGAGCAGAACTCATTAAACCTTTAGATACACAACTAATCCGGTGCCCCTCGCGGGCCGCTGACAGCGCAAACAAGGATAAATGATGGTTGTATACTTTACATATGTGAATTGATGACCGCTTCCTCCCTGCACTCTGTCAGTCCCTGCGCTCATTATTGCGCCGAGCGGGCGTCACGCCACCGGGGCGACTCTCGTTGACGGGAGTCAAAACTTATCGTCTAATGAAAGCGGCGGCAAAAGGTGCCGCGTGGAGAACGTTTCAATTAAAATATAATTAGCTGGACGTCCGCGCCTGAGCCTAAGCGGCGGAAGCATTAGGAGGCGCGTATCTGTGCGCTTATTCCTCCTGCACATTCGCCGGGTTATTTATCAGCGCCGCGCGCATGCCCGCCGGGATTTGGAGCTGTCATGGAATTATTACTTTTTATTATTTACTTTTAAAAGTTGATTGACTGCAATAAATGTCATTATTTATTAATTAAATGCGCAATTCTATGTAAAGTGATTGGACATGAAATATGAACAAAGCATTTCCCTCTATAGCAGGGATATGCAATTAGCGGACCTCCAGATGTTGCAGAACTACAAGTCCCATGAGGCATAGCAAGACTCTGACAGCCACAAGCATGACACCCAGAGGCAGAGGCATGATGGGACTTGTAGTTTTGCAACATCTGGAGGTCTGCTAATTGCATATCCCTGGCCTATAGTGTGTATAGGTTTCCTATGGGACACGTTCACACCTATGCGTTTTTTTAGTGTGTTTTGCAGTTTGCAGAAACACACTACTGTCCATTTAACATGGTTTCCTACGGGACACGTTCACATCCATGCGTTTTTCAGCCGCTGCGTTTTTGAAAAGGGGTCGTGGGCTTTTTTTTTTTTTTCCCACAGCAGATTGCGTTTTGCATGTAATAGACTTCAATGGACCCGCACCAAAAACGCAAGTGTTGCGTTTTTTTTCTCTTTAACAAACTGTGTATAGCTGGTTGTTAAAGAGGAATTCCACTTTTTTTTAGTTTTTTTAAAAGTCAGCAGCTACAAAAAGTGTACCGCTTCAATACCGGGCACTCACCCCCCTTCCCACCCGATTTTCAGCTTTCAGCGCTGTCGCATTTTGAATGACGATTGCGCAGCCGTGCTCACTGTACCCAAGCAAAATTTTTATCATTTTGTTCCCACAGATAGAGCTTTCTTTTGGTGGTATTTGATCTCCTCTGAGGTTTTTATTTTTTGCGCTAAAAACAAAAAATGACTGAAAATGTTGAAAAAAAAAAAAGATTTTCTCTGTTTCTGTCACAAAATTTTGTAAATAAGTACATTTCCTCCTTAACTGATGGGCACTGATCAGGCAGTACTGATTGGCACTGATAAGGTGGCACTGATGAGGTGGCACTGACGATGGGGCACTTATATGCAGCACTGATGGGCACTGATAGGTGTCACTGATGGGCACTCATAGGCAGCACTGATGGGCACTGATAGGTGGTTGGTCACTGATAGGTTGCATTGATGGGCACTGATAGGTGGCACTGTCACAAAATGTTGTAAATAAGTCCATTTTCTCCTTCAATGATGGGCACAGATGAGGCTGCACTGATGGGCACTGATGAGGCAGTACTGATTGGCACTGATGAGGTGGCACTGTTGAGGTGGCACTGATGGGCACTGATGATAAGGCACTTATAAGTAGCACTGACGGGCACAGATAGGTGGCATTGATGGGCACTGATAGATGGCACTGGTGGGCACTGATAGGTGGCACTAGTGGGCACTGATAGGTGGCACTGATAGAGGGCACTGTAAGGTGTGCATTCCCTGTTGGTCCTGGGTGGCATCTAAAATACGCACTGATCCATGTTGAGCATTGTGTCCCTTACCTGGTGGTCTAGGGTGGGCTCCCTGGTGGTCAGGGTGGGCTCCCTGATTGGCTCCCTGGTGGTCCTGGGTGGGCTCTCCCTGGTGGTCTAGGGTGGGCTCCCTGGTGGTCAGCATGGGCTCCATGGTGGTCCTGAGTGGACTTTCCCTGGTGGTCCTAGGTGGCGATCCATGGGGGGGCTGCACTGATAAACAATCAGTGCAGACCCCCCCATCAGGAGAGCAGCCGATCGGCTCTCATCTACCTGCGTCTGCAGATGTGAGTAGAGGAAAAGCCGATATACGGCTCTTCCTGTTTACACTGTGATCAGCCGTGATCCGTGAGCCGTGACCGAAGCTCTTTACCACAATCGGAGATGTGGTGTGCCACACTGACACACCACACCACCGATCGCCACGCTGAGTGCCCCTGCAGGCGTGCGCCGGCTTGTTATTCTGCCGGACGTCATGTGACGGACAGTCAGAATAACTGAACCACTTCCCGGCCATCATTCTGCATACAGCGGTAGGGAAGTGGTTAATGAACCGCCACTCACCTGTCCCACGGTCCAGCGATGCGGCCACCCAAAGCCTCGATCCTCTCCCCCTTCTCTCCGCAGTGCCATCATAGCAACTGTGGGCGCCCGGCCGTGACAACCTGTGGCTTCACGGCTGGGCGCGCACTGCGCATGCGCGAGTCACGCTGCGCTCTCCTAGTGTCCAGGCAAACTTCTGGGACCTGTGACGTATCCCAGAAGATTGCCAGGAGGGAGGGACCGCCTAGGGGGATAGGAGGAGTCATCTAGGCAGTCGGAAGGAGGAAGTGGGACAGGAAGTACCTGTCTAAACCAGGTACCCACTCCCCCCCCAAAAAAAAAATGACATGCCAAATGTGGCATGTAAGGGGGCAAGGAGTGCTTAAAGTGGAAGTACCCCTTTTGGGTGGAACCCTGCTTTAAAGAGCGGGTCGGGAAGCCAGCCGCCGCCTCCTTAACAACCAATGAGTCATCAGCTGTCAGCGGAGTTCCCTACTGACAGCTGAATGTAAATGCAAGAATTGTTGTCAATAAAAAGAAAAATCGGCAAAAAAACAGTGTGGGCCCCCCCCCCAATCCATACCAGGCCCTTCAGGTCTGGTATGGATTTTAAGGGGAACCTCATGACAAAATTAAGAAATCCCTCTAAAAACCATACTGGACCCTTATCCAAGCATGCAGCCCAGCAGGTCAGAAAAGGGAGGGGATGAGCGAGCGCCC
>BLSH010200700.1:53068-65129 GCA_018402905.1 Glandirana rugosa | reverse complement strand
ATACACATCTAATTACTTTTTTGTCACTCCATCGCCTCCTCTTATATGCGGTGACAGGAGCAGCTGATTACCTGACCACCATGACAGCTAATCACAGCAGTCACATGACCGGGAAGCCCACCTTCTGGCATTAAGACCCTCTTAAAGGTCTGCTGGGTGGTGACATCAGGGGTTTAAACAAGCGGATTGGTTGGATAAGAGTTCGGGAATCAGCCTCTGCGGAATCGATGTGCGGGAACATTCAGTATCACGCGTTCGGCCCCCGGGGAAAAAAGACTGCGGCTGATGCACTTGGCGCAACATTTGGGAGAAAAGTTAAACATCAACAACTTTAATTAGTGTGTGCAAACAATCTGCGCCTCCCACTGATTCTAAAAACAGCTCGTTCCCCGTCTCGCCAACCGCCGCGCGTCGGTTCACAGCAACGTTCGCTCGCCCACCATGTGTTTCTGTGTCTGGGTGAAGCTGTAGCTCCGATGGTTCTCAATATTGGTATTTGTTTATGAATTTTCTCTGGCAGGAGCTGCGGAACAGAAGAAGGGGTCCAGCTGTCGGGGATAACGGGTAACGCCGCGAACGCCACCATCACCAATGAATGTGCTGTATGTAGAATATAACCCCCCCCATGGCGAGGAGAGAATGGAGGTTCTTCCCATTATACACAATTCTTTAAATCTGACCTCCAGCCTTCCCTTCAGTCTTGCACAGTTGGACCGTCTCCTCTCCTGGACTGAAATGGCTTCCTCTGATTTCACTGCACACTTTGAGCTTCTCACAATGTGCATCAGAAACGGCAAGTCAGATAAAGCCCCGCCTCATTTCCTGGCAGAAGGATGTCCAGCATTATCTAGCCCTTTCCCCGACTGTCCCTGACTCTGATTTCGCTGAGAGCTTCCCGCATTGTGCATTAGAAGGTTCAGAAAGTCAGATAGAGCCCCGCCCCATTTCCTGACTTGAGGAAGCAATCATTAGGTTCAAGTTGAACCTGTCACTAGATATATTTTTAATTTTAAGTCTATTTATATTTACATTATAAGTGTAATCTCCTAGCTGGACCGGGCATCAGGTGAAGAGGCGTCAACGCGTTTCGAAGGAGTTTCCTCTTTCTCAAGCCTGCCCCAATCAGTAACCAAAGGGCTTATAAACTACCAAGTAAGGGATAGCGCTGACATCAAAATCTGACAGCGTTGCAGTAAAATCTGACCTGGAGCCACGTTCCCTGCTGCCATGTACTTTCCTAGCTGGACCATGTGTCAGGTGAAGGGGCGCAACACGTTTCCAGTGAGTATCCTCTTTCTCAAGCCTACCCCAATCAGTAAGCAAAGGGTGTATAAACTTCAAGATAAGGGGAAGCAACTCTAGACAGCACTGTCATCAAAATTTGACAGCACAGCACTAGAATCTGACCTGGAGCAGCGTTCCGAGCTGCCATGTACTCTCCTAGCTTGACTGTGCATCAGGTAAAGAGGTGGCAATTTGTTTCAATGGAATTTCCTCTTTCTTAAGCCTACCCCAATCAGTAACTAAAGAGCTTGGAAACTACAAGGTGAGGGAAGCAACTCCAGATAGCACTGACATCAAAACATGACAAGGCAAGGGGAAGAGGGAGTTTCCTCTTTCTCAAGCCTGCCCCGATCAGTAACCAAAGGGCTTAAAAACTACAAGGCAAGGGGAGGCAACTCTGGACAGCACTGTCATCAAAAGCCACCCTAGAATCTGATTTGGAGCAGCGTTTCCTGCTGCCATGTACTCTCCTAACTAGCCAGACCATGCGTTAGATGAAAGGGTTGACAACAAGTTTCAAGGGAGTTTCCTCTTTTTTAAGCCTGCCCCAATCAGTATGCAAAGGGCTTATAAACTTCAAGGCGGGGGGAAGCAACTCTAGACAGCAAGGTCATCAAAATTTGACAGCAGAGCACTAGAATCTGACCTGGAGCAGCGTTCCGAGCTGCCATGTACTCTCCTAGTTTGACTGTGCATCAAGGAAAAGAGGGGGCAATGTGTTTCAATAGAATTTCCTCTTTCTTAAGCCTACCCCAATCAGTAACTAAAGGGCTTGTAAACTACAAGGCAAGGGGAAGCAACTCTGGACATCACTGTCATCAAAAGCCACCCTAGAATCTGATTTGGAGCAGCGTTTCCTGCTGCCATGCACTCTCCTAACTAGCCGGACCATGAGTTAGATGAAAGGGTTGACAACAAGTTTCAAGGGAGTTTCCTCTTTTTTTAAGCCTGCCCCAATCAGTATGCAAAGGGTTTATAAACTTCAAGGGGAGGGGAAGCAACTCTAGACAGCACGGTCATCAAAATTTGACAGCAGAGCACTAGAATCTGACCTGGAGCAGCGTTCCGAGCTGCCATGTACTCTCCTAGCTTGACTGTGCATCAGGTAAAGAGGTGGCAATTTGTTTCAACGGAATTTCCTCTTTCTTAAGCCTACCCCAATCAGTAACTAAAGGGCTTGTAAACTACAAGGCAAGGGGAAGCAACTCTGGACAGCACTGTCATCAAAAGCCACCCTAGAATCTGATTTGGAGCAGCGTTTCCTGCTGCCATGTACTCTCCTAGCTAGCCGGACCATGCGTTAGATCAGGGGTGGCGAACAAGTTAGACACAAAGAGCCAAAATTTTAAACTGTGAGAGTCAGAGAGCCACACCACGCAGTGACGAAGTGGCGCGAAGCGGCGATCTCAAGGCGACTTGCGAGGAGACCTCTATCATAGAAGTCAATGCAAGCTGCCTGAGATCGCCCTGAGAGAAACATGAAACTTGGCAAAGAGCCACAGTATATACAAAATATAATAAGAGGCAAAGAGCCGCATTCATTATGGCCGGGAGCCGCATGCGGCTCGAGAGCCGCGTGTTCGCCACCCCTGCGTTAGATGAAAGGGTGGCAACAAGTTTCAAGGGAGTTTCCTCTTTTTTAAGCCTGCCCCAATCAGTATGCAAAAGGGCTTATAAATTTCAAGGCGGTGGGAAGCAACTCTAGACAGCACGGTCATCAAAATTTGACAGCAGAGCACTAGAATCTGACCTGGAGCAGCGTTCCGAGCTGCCATGTACTCTCCTAGCTTGACTGTGCATCAGGTAAAGAGGTGGCAATGTGTTTCAATGGAATTTCCTCTTTCTTAAGCCTACCCCAATCAGTAACTAAAGGGCTTGTAAACTACAAGGCAAGGGAAGCAACTCCGGATAGCATTGACATCAAAACATGACAAGGCTAGGGGAAGAGGGAGTTTCCTCTTTCTCAAGCCTGCCCCGATCAGTAATCAAAGGGCTTAAAAACTACAAGGCAAGGGGAAGCAACTCTAAAAAGCCCTGTCATCAAAAGCCACCCTAGAATCTGACCTGGAGCAGTGTTTCTTGCTGCCATGTACTCTCCTAGCTGGACCATCCATAAGATGAAAGGGTGGCAGCGTGTTTCGAGGGAGTTTCCTCTTCCTCAAGCCTGCCCCAATCAGTAACCAAAGGACTTCTAAATTACAAGGCAAGGGGAAGCAACTCCAGACAACTCTAACATCAAACATTGACAACACTGCACTAGATTCTTCTATCTAGTGTGAAAGTGTCAACTTTTTATCTCAGTGCTGTACGAAGCTGCTTCCCTTTGCTTTATAGTTTATAAACCCTTTGGTTACTGATCGGGGCAGGCTTGAGAAAGAGGAAGCTGGCTTGAAATGCGTTGTCACCCCTTTATCTGAGGCATGGTTTAGTTAGAGTTTTGAGTGGGTTCATGCTGGCAGGCTCCGGGTCTTACTTATATTGTCATCACCAAGTTTACTTCTGTCCTGCTGGAGACAAGTTTCTGATATGTGAGTGCGCTATTTTTTTTTCTATAAATAAATCTATACAGCACTTGGATCCTACACTCCTGTCAGTGCTCCTGTCAGCTTTAGAGATGACACAATCCTGTAGCAGTTCTTGGCTTGTGTTCACACATGTTTGACACAGATCAGACCTTGCGACAGCCTCTCACCTTGTGACTGGCTACAAATTTACAATGTGTAGTCTGATCACTGGGGGAGGGGAGACTGAAGAAATGCTTTCTCTTGCCTGCAGCAGACTGGTCACCTCAACCCAGCCTAGACAAAGTCAATGACTGGAGCTCAAGGATGACTTTTTAATGGTAAAAGGTTAGCAGTTATTCGTTGTTGAGAGGTCTGACCTGCGTGGTCGTTTTGGGGGGATTATTTTCACCCACAAATATCGATGAAACTGACAAAGCAGAATGCAAACTGGAGCAAATAAAGCAAAATAAATAGTGAATTGAAAACATTATTTCCAGAATAGCCGTTATTGTTTAGCGAAGTGACCCCTCATTTATAAGAGGGACAATGTGGGGGGGGGGGGGAGGGGAGAGGGGGCTGCTAGGAAATCTAGAAATTTGTTTCTTTATACGGATGAATAATTCACCGTATTGATCGCCGGCTAATTACAGTGAAGGATACAATGTTCTCCTACTCAGTAAACAAATACAATCTAATTTATAGCGCCTAGAGACCCGGAGCACAATGCGTACATCACGGGAAGAGACGGTGGGGGACAAATAAATACAAAAAAAAAAAACTGATTGCGTGCGGACGCAAGGTGAGAACTGCAACCACGCCGACCGAACGTTTACAATCACGTAACCAATTAAGGGCTCGTTTATAGACGTGCAAAGAAATTTGAGCGCCTGTTAACGCATCATACGCTCTAAGATGTGTTATTGCCGCATTGTTTTTTGTTTTGTGCTTTTTGATGTGCCTGCCCATTTATATGAATGAATGTTCAAGTGCTAACCGCGACTAGCGTTTAATGTGCGTTTACACAAGTCAATCAATTTTTTCTGCCAGAACGCTGCTGCTCCTGGACAATGCTGGCTGTGGGGCATTTTTTTTTTTGCCTCTAAACTCCTTTAACTACCTCAATACCGGGCGCTTTCACCCCCCTTCCTGCCCAGGCCAATTTTCAGCTTTCAGCGCCGTCGCGCTTTGAGTGACAATTGCGCGGTCATGCAACACTGCACCCAAACAAAATTTTCAGCACTTTTCTTAGATAGATAAAGTGTTCTTTTGGTGGTATTTAATCACCGCTGGGGTTTTTTAATTTATGCTAAACAAATGAAAAAAGGCCAAACATTTTGAAAAAAAAGTGTTTTTGTTAGTTTCTGCTATAAAATGTTGTAAATAAGTAATTTTTCTCCTTCACTGATGTGCGCTGATGAGGCTGCACTGATGGACACTGATGAGGAGGCACTGATGAAGAGGCACTGATGGGCACTGATGAAGAGGCACTGATGAAGAAGCACTGACGAGGAGGCACTGATGGGCACTGCTGAAGAGGCACTGACGGGCATTGATGAAGAGCCACTGATGAGGAGGCCCTGATGAGGAGGCACTGATTATTTTTTTTTTAGTTTTTGTTTTATTTGCAAATAAGTAATTTTTCTCCTACACTAATGGGCACTGATGAAGAGACACTGATGAAGAGACACTGATGAGGAGGCCCTGATGAGGTGGCCCTGATGAGGAGGCACAGATTTTTTTTTAGTTTCTGTTTTATTTGCAAATAAGTAATTTTTCTCCTACACTGATGGGCACTGATGAAGAGGCACTGATGAAGAGGCACCGATGAAGAGCCACTGATGAAGAGCCACTGATGAGGAGGCCCTGATGAGGAGGCACTGATTTTTTTTTAGTTTTTGTTTTATTTGCAAATAAGTATTTTTTCTCCTACACTGATGGGGACTGATAGGCTGCACTGATGAAGCTGTAATGATGGGCACTGATTAGACGGTGCTGAAGGGCACTCATGAGGAGGCACTAATATGCAGCACTGATGAGCACTGATAGACGGCACTGATGGGCACTGATTGGTGGCATGAATAGGCTGCACTGATAGGCTGTACTTATGGGCACCGATATGCAGCACTGTCGAGCACTGATAGGCGGCACTGATAAGCACTGATAGGTGGTACTGATGGGCACTGATACGTGGCGTGGATAGGCTGCACTGATGGGCACCGATAGGCTGCACTTATGGGCACTGATATGTAACAGTGATGGGCACTGATAGGCAGCACTGATGGGCACTGATTGGCAGCACGGATAGGCTGCACTGATGGGCACTGATAAGCGGCATTTATGGGCACTAATAGGCGACACTGATAAGAAAGCACTAGTGGGCACTGAAAGGCACCACTGACAGGCATTACTGCTGGGCACTGATTGGCATCACTGCGAGAGTGGGAAGACATCATATAAAGTTGTCCCTGAACGAGAGAGCCGCCACCCGCCTGTCATTTGACAACACGGCGGGTGGGCGGCGGTTGAATGCCTATGTTTGTATGGACACCAATTATAACATGCCGGGGTGCCAGACACCCCTAACAGCGGCATTAAAAACGTCCGGGAAGCACGAGGCCTCACATCTACTGTTCAGGAATGGTGCTGATTGCGCTGGCATAGAGAAGGCGCGCCCGCAGGCTGCTCTGTGTATTTATTACAAATTGTAACAATGAAAATACAAGACAAGCGCACTCCTGTGAGATCTACAAATGTATCCATTATAAAAGTATCGAACGCGAAAGATTGATGGAGGAGGAGGGATGGAGAGCTGAGTGATAATCATCTCCTCCCCAGGGTGGTGAGTGGCGGGGAGAAGGGAGCGCCGAGGATAAGTGCGCGGCGACTGTGGCGGTTCTATCTGCCAACGCGTTTCGTCTCTAGGAGAGGAGCTCTCCCCGGTGATTGAGCGGCGGAGGACGAGTCCCAGACGTGTTGTATTAAAGCTCCGGGGACATCTCCATCCAATTTACACCCTTCCACCCATCCCTGTCACCTTCCTCCCTGTCCCTGTCACCTTCCTACGGCGTAATGGGACAGAGGCGTTCTCTGCCAGATGTTCCCGGGGAGAAGGTCCTTATTAGCCGGCCGTCTCAGAGATCGGTAATAAGTGAGAGGCTTAAATCAGGGTCAGACCGCAGGAGGAGATTGGTGACAGCGCGGTCAGAGTCTAGGCTTTTGTTACAAGGAATGTGTAGCACATTGAAAGCATTTTCTTAATAAAAAATGTAACCCCTATTGCTCCTGAATGGACGACACCCAACATCATCCAGCCCTTTCCTCCCCACCCTGACTTCCCCTGGCCCTGACTCTGATTTTCCTGCACACTGTGAGCTTCTCACGATGTGCATTAGAAGCTGCGGCAAGTCAGACAGAGCCCCGCCCCCATTTCCAAGTCTTTTTAAATCGGCATCTTTCATAAAACATAATCCAGGCTGATCTTTACATTTCCAAGCACTTCCTGTTACAGGGTGACAACGCTCTGTTAGAGAGAGACAGTCTGAAAGCAAACAGCCCCTGCTGAATTGTTTCATTAGGAATCCCATATTTCACTGCCATACCATTGTCATGGCTGCAACCTCATATAAATGTTTATATTTTTTTTAAAAAAAGCGTATTTGTAAATAATTTAATGACTTTTTTTAATGTAAATAATGCAATACTATTTATTATTTATAATTATAAATAAAATAAAATATCTATGATTAATTATAAATAATAATATACATAATTATTATAACATTTAATAATTATTAGTATATAAATAATAAAATCGTTTTTTGTAAATAAAGCTTTATTATTTATTGGAGTTTCTCATTAAAAAAACAGATGTAAACCCAGTCCTATAATCTTTAGGATGTCAAAGTCTTTTTTTAAATCCGCGCCTTTCATAAAATATAATCCAGGCTAATCTTTACATTAAGGTCCATTTTCAAGCACTTCCTGTTATAGGGTGACAACGCTCTGTCCCTGTCTCCCTATTGTGCTCCTGTGTTGTCACCCCATCACATGGTCTTCCGATGAGAACCATTCAAACAGCCCCATTCAGAAACCCCCATGGCAGGGTGACAACACAAGGAAACAGAGCGTTGTCACCCACTAACAGGAAGTGCCTGAAAATGGACCTTAATGTAAATATCATCCTGGATTTTTTTTTATGAAAGCTGCAGATTTAAAAAGACGCCGACATCTTAAAGATTATAGGAGATTTTAGCAGCTGGGTTTACATCTGTTTTTGATGAGGAACTATAATAAATAATACAATTTGTATTTTTATAATAAATTAAATGTATATTTTATTGTTTATATAATAAAAAATATGATATAGCCTTATAATAATTATGAATAATTAATCATAAATATTTTATATTATTTATAATTATCCATAATAAATATTATTTTATTATATACATATGAAATGTTAAATATTTATATTTTTATAGTGAAAATGTTTTTTGGCAGCATCCCCAGATATTAATTTGGTCAAAGCTGCAGATTTAAATAGACTTAAAATTAATTTTTAAAATTAAAATTGCATGAGCGCGTTACGGCTTCATCTTTTAGTGAATGGGATTGCATCCACTTAAAATCTCTAATCCCAAAAGCTAGCAATCTTTTTTTTTTTTTTATATCATATTAGGTCCCGGGAAATGCTCTGTACGGCCAGATGAAGCCAGTTTCATCACTAATAGACTTGAATAACAGCTGAGCGCCTTCCGCCGCGTCTTACTAAGCCGATCGCCCGTCTCCTCCGCAGTCTTGTCACATAACTGGGGAATTTTAATTTAACGCCATATCTGCTTTGTGCTCACAACCTGTCTGCTTCACGGCTGAAAAATGAACCGGTGTCACCGGAGGCAGGGAGCCATTACCGAGCATCTGGAATCCGATTAATACTGTCACCGCCGCCCCATGATTCCTTCATCGGCACCGCGCCAGGGGAGGGGCTGCGCAAGGGGAGGGGTCAACTGTGACACCAGAGTCTCAGGGGTTAAGTTAACCATTCCTGGGGATTAATGGAGACATGAAATAAACCTTTGAGGGTCAATCTGATTTTTTTTTATTATTACATTATATTATAGTATATTATTTTATATTATATTATTATATTATAGTATATTATTTTATATTATATTATTATATTATAGTATATTATTATATTATTATTATTATATTATATTATTTTATATTATATTATTATATTATAGTATATTATTATATTATTATTATTATATTATATTATATTATATTATTATATTATAGTATATTATTATATTATATTATATTATTTTATTTTATATTATCTTTGTAAATGATTACAATGTAACAAAAGTTTATTTTATAAATAAGACAAAAGACCAAGAAGATTCCTCCTCTGTTTCGATGTCTCGAACAAAAATTGATGTCACTTTTATATCTAAATATTGCTAAACTTTTTTTACAATTGTGATAATCATGTGACCTCCTCCTTCTTATGGTTGTCCGCACAACAGCTGAATTTTCAGATCAGGCTGACAGCGGTCTGTCTGCTAAATGATGGAGGAGAGGAATAGCGGGGGAGGCGATTGGCACAAGATGATGTCTGAGGTCATTCCTATTTCAACTTCAACATTTACTGTTATAAGGAAAGAGCGGCATCTGGCATAGAAAGCACAGGAAAAATGATTGCAACCTTTAAGGAAAGTAGTCTCACTCTCTTCAGGAAATGTCCTGGATAGGCTGCATTCTCAGTGATGTCATCGGTCTCTAGTGAATGGATAGGCTGCATTCTCAGTGATGTCATCGGTCTCTAGTGAATTGATAGGCTGCATTCTCAGTGATGTCATCGGTCTCTAGTGAATGGATAGGCTGCATTCTCAGTGATGTCATCGGTCTCTAGTGAATGGATAGGCTGCATTCTCAGTGATGTCACCGCTTTCTAGTGAATGGATAGGCTGCATTCTCAGTGATGTCACCGCTCTCTAGTGAATTGATAGGCTGCATTCTCAGTGATGTCACCGCTCTCTAGTGAATAGATAGGCTGCATTCTCAGTGATGTCATCGGTCTCTAGTGAATGGATAGACTACATTCTCAGTGATGTCACCGCTCTCTAGTGAATGGATAGGCTGTGTTCTCAGTGATGTCACCGCTCTCTAGTGAATGGATAGACTGCATTCTCAGTGATGTCACCGCTCTCTAGTGAATGGATAGGCTGCATTCTCAGTGATGTCATCGCTCTCTAGTGAATGGATAGGCTGCATTCTCAGTGACGTCGCCGCTCTCTAGTGAATGGATAGGCTGCATTCTCAGTGATGTCACCGCTCTCTAGTGAATGGATAGGCTGCATTCTCAGTGATGTCACCGCTCTCTAGTGAATGGATAGGCTGCATTCTCAGTGATGTCACCGCTGATGTGATCCGGATGCAGAGTACATTAATATAAGACAGAGATTTATTGCTGTTTATGGAGTGACTTCTGCCACAAGTAGAAATGCTGCCGCAGGTCATGGAGGAACTTTTTTCTCTATCGTCCCCTCAGGTCCCTTTGAATTTTTTGCAGACAACTTTGGCATATGATTTGCTGACTTTAAAAAGAAGATATAGCAGTCATACATATGTATCAGGCTGCCGAATATCCAGAAACCTTCCATAAAGGAAATCCTTAAAGCTAAAAAATACGTATAAATATGTAGAAATTCCGAATCCATCAACATAAGAGCGGCGCGTTGTGCGGAAAGATTGTACCCGGAGCCGAGTAATAGAGGGGCCCGTCACATTAATGCACAGACAATACACTTTGATGTTATAGATTTTCTTTCTCCTCCATTCTGAGGCTGCCATCCCGGCTTCTCGCCATAAAACATCGGCGGCCGCGTCTCTCCGTACACCGCTGCGTTTGTTTGAAGGTTTCCTGTCGCTCGGTGATCCTGGGTTCACCGACGTTGAAAAGAAAACTCCGGAAATTGTGATGAGAAATCTTGAGAGTTACATTGTTTCTAGCTGCAGAAGTAAATAAAATTGGATCACAATGTAACATTTGTCTTACAGAGATGTCACTTGAAATAACCCGCGCTTACATTAAAGTTAAACTCAACTTTTGTTAAAGTGTACGTCAAGCCAAAAAACTTTTTCTATTGGGTTTGGATAGAGTTGGAAGGGAATACGTCTTTAGGGTTTTCGAAGCCTTGAGCCTTCACCATCTGCACACCTGCCCCAATTAGGAGTGTTTAAATAGATTGCTGGACATACACTAGATTACCAAAAGTATTGGGATGCCTGCCTTTACACACACAGTATAAAATGCAAATATTGCACCGAGCGTATCAACATCAGTTCCCCAGGGTGCCGCAGCTAGGGTTGCCACCTCATCCCTTTAAACCCGAACACATATGAATTACACAGGTCCTGTGGCTAATTAAATGCAGGTAAGGCACCAAGTGAGTTTAATTACCACCTTAATCAGCCACAGAACCTGTGGAATTCATATGTGTTCAGGTTTAAAGGGATGAGGTGGCAACCCTAGCCGCGGCACGTGATACTGAATGTTCCCGCTCATCGATTCCACAGAGAAGGGAAATTTCATTCTGATTTCTGAACTCTTATCCAACTTATCAGCTTGTTTAATATCCTGATGTCGCCACTCAGCAGCCCCTTAAGAGAGTCTTAATGCTGGAAAGTGGGCTTCCAGGTCATGTGACTGCTATGATTGGCTGTCATGGTGGTCAGATGATCAGCTGCTCCTGCCACCGCATATACACTATATTGCCAAAAGTATTAGGACGCCTGCCTTTACACGCAGATGAGCTTTAATGGCATGGCCCACCCTTTGCAGCTATAACAGCTTCACCTCTTCTGGGAAGGCCGTCCACAAGGCTTAGGAGTGTCTATGGGAATGCTTCACCATTCTTCCAGAAGTGCATTTGTGAGGTCAGGCACTGATGTTGGATGAGAAGGCCTGGCTCGCAGTCTCCACTCTAATTCATCCCAAAGGTGTTCTATCGGGCTGAGGTCAGGACTCTGTGCCGGCCAGTCAATTTCCTCCACCCCAAATTCGCTCATCCATGTCTTTATGGACCTTGCTTTGTGCAATGGTGAGCAGTCATGTTGGAACAGGAAGGGGCCATCCCCAAACTGTTCCCACAAAGTTAGGAGCATGAAATTGTCCAAAATGCCTTGTTATGCTGACGTCTTAAGAGTTCCCTTCACTGGAACTATGGGGCCAAGCCCAACCCCTGAAAAAACAACCCCGAACGTGA
>BLSH010200700.1:38917-47346 GCA_018402905.1 Glandirana rugosa | reverse complement strand
TGTATTGTATCTGTTCTGACTATGTGTCTTGGTTTTGCTGTTGTCTGCTCAGACCAGATGCCTGTGGACTTAAACTCTTTGTATCCTTCCAGCGTCTGTTCTGTCTATTTGTTAGCTGTATCAAAGGGTTTACTGAACTCCAGAACAGTCACAACCTGGAAGTTTCATGCAGTTAAATGTAAGCCTCTTTGCCTTGGTACAGACGAGGTGTTTCTTGGACTTTTTGCCTTGGCAGCTACCACCAGTGACCCAGAGCGCCACCTCAAGGCCATGACAACACCATACTATGTGCTAGAAGCTTGTGTTTGTGGTACAAAGACTACCCAAAAGTTGGCATTTATAATCTTGTATGCCATGATAAGGTTTCAAAAAGAAAGATCTGAAACTACACACATATTTGGGTTCCATATTCTTCCACCCCTCATTGTGCCCTAATTGCCCTGGTTAAAAAAAAAATCATATCCCAGTTTCTTCAGGTCATCAGGCAACAATGAAATATCTACAATCAGTAAAATTCCTCTTTAAGCCTTCAGACAGGGGTGTCGCCGTGCCAGTCACATTGGGCAACGACTCCTCCAGTCTGCCGGTGAATTAATGGAGGCAATATGGCGTGAAGCGCTGCATTTTCTCCACGCGTATTTTTAGTCTGCTGAGATAATTGAAAATAATT
Source organism: Glandirana rugosa (assembly GCA_018402905.1). Lineage (NCBI taxonomy): Eukaryota > Metazoa > Chordata > Amphibia > Anura > Ranidae > Glandirana > Glandirana rugosa. Next base: position 46,676 of record BLSH010200700.1, on the reverse strand, counting down.
AGATATTGCAGCCTGAGATGAGCCATCTCCCCGAGCTCTGCTAAGACAATAGTGCAGATTGTCAGTCAGTTCACCTTGTTTTTATGTTTCGGAAAGCAAGAGAAAAAAAGGAAGTCGTTTGAACTCTTAATTCAAAGTTTTTTTTCTAGCTTTTGTGTGGTAACATTACATAGTGGCGCTGTCCAATCAGTAGCCTACTTCTGTTCTGTTTCAAATGCTGCTTTATGCATTGAAATGCTGCACCTCCTTAGACCCAGTCTGCCCGGACAGTAATGGTCACCTGCTGACTCGACACATCCACAGGCAGCTTAACTCTTTAACCTCTAGCCTACTGGGCACTTTTACCCCCTTCCTGGCCAAGCAAAACATTCAGCGCTGTCACATTTTGAATGACAATTGTGCGCTCATGCAACGCTGTACTGAAATAACATTTTTGCTATTTTTTTTTAGACAGATAGAGCTTTCTTTTGGTGGTGTTTAATCACCACTGGGTTTATTTTTTGCTAAACAAATGGAAAAAAAAAACTTCTGTTTCTGTTGATACATTTTTGTAAATAAGTAATTTTTCTCCTTCACTGATGGACACTGATGAGGTGGCACTGATGAACAGTGCTCCATCATTGGTGTCAGTGGGAGGAATAGTGCCCCATCATTGGTGTCAGTGGGAGGAATAGTGCCCCATCATTGGTGTCAGTGGGAGGAATAGTGCTCCATCATTGGTAACAGTGGGAGGAATAGTGCCCCATCATTGGTATCAGTGGGAGGAATAGTGCTCCATCATTGGTATCAGTGGGAGGAATAGTGCCCCATTATTCGTATTAGTGGGAGGAATAGTGCCCCATCATTGGTGTCAGTGGGAGGAATAGTGCCCCATTATTGGTGTCAGTTGGAGGAATAGTGCCCCATCATTGGTATCCGTGGGAGGAATAGTGTCCCATCATTGGTGTCAGTGGGAGGAATAGTGTCCCATTATTAGTGTCAGTGAGAGGAATAATGCCCCATCATTGGTATCAGTGGGCGGAATTTTGCCCCATCAGTGGTGTCAGTGGGAGGAATAGTGCCCCATTATTGGTGTCAGTGGGAGGAATAGTGCCCCATCATTGGTGTCAGTAAGAGGAATAGTGCCCCATCCTTGGTGTCAGTAAGAGGAATAGTGCCCCATCATTGGTATCCGTGGGAGGAATAGTGCCCCATTATTGGTGTCAGTGGGAGGAATAGTGCCCCATCATTGGTGTCAGTAAGAGGAATAGTGCCCCATCCTTGGTGTCAGTTGGAGGAATAGTGCCCCATCATTGGTATCCGTGGGAGGAATAGTGCCCCATTATTGGTGTCAGTGGGAGGAATAGTGCCCCATCATTGGTGTCAGTGGGAGGAATAGTGCCCCATCATTGGTGTCAGTGGGAGGAATAGTGCTCCTTCATTGGTGTCAGTGAGAGGAAAAATGCTCCTTCTTTAGTGTCATTGAAGGAACAATTCGCCAAGGGCCATATAAAGGCAAGCAAAGGGTCACATCCGGGCCGTTGGCTGCAGATTTGAGACACCTGGGCTAGATGATGCTGGACGTCCAACAGCCAGGAAATGAGGCAGGTCTCTATCTGACTCGCTTCGGCTTCTAATGCACATTGTGAGAAGCTCGCAGTGTGCAGTGAAATCAGAGAAAGCCATTTCAGTCCAGGAGAGGAGCCGGTACAACTATGCAAACAAATGGTCACATTAAAATGTATTTTTCCTGTCTCTGTGGTTGAGGAATTTTTTTTAAACACAAAAAAAATTGCAAATGCCATTTTGTCCCCATCTGTAGCCTCATGTGGCGGTTCACAGAGAGCCAGAGGCCGCGCGGCGGAGACGTGTAAATGTCAAATATTTCATTTTCTGTACAGCCGGGAAGATTTGCATACAAAGTGGAGAATGTTGTTTATTTGTACCGTTTTCACCTTGCATTCTTTCCCTGTCCTGGGTACGGCGGCGTGTGCAGGAGAAGCACTGCGGTGCGCGCATTTAGCAACATTCACGCACATTTGGGTTTAGCGCTGAGATGTGGGGGGGGGGATCGGGACCTGTGGCTTGGGGTTGGGGTGTGAAAATCAGATGCAGAATGTGACTTGCTAATTGGACCTGTCTGCTAGACGAGCTGATGAGGGCGTTAACCCCTTGGGTGGCACGAAGGTGATAATGAGTGGGTAGTAGGGAGGGGGATGGGAGAGGTGGTGGTTTAACCCTAAAAGTACTTTAAAAGCTCATGTTTGGAGACCTGATACATTTCAGAAATGTTGCCTCTTGTTAGCCTGCTGCATATAAAGTAAAAAATTTCTGCTTGCAGTTCACTGATTCACCACTAGGGGGGAGCCAAACTGCCCTGGGCTTAGTTCAAGCAGGGCTCTGTGAACTTCAAGATCAGATGCCGAACCAGAACCCCACTGGAATCAATAGGAGACAAATATGTCAACTTAAAGATGGCATTTTCTAGGCCAGTGGTCTACAAACTGCGGCCCGGGGGCCAGATGCAGCCCTTTGCTTGCTATTATCTAGCCCTTTGGGTGCTATTTTATTCACTGAAACCAATGAAGGGCATAATTTCTCCCAATGACACAAGTGATGTGGCACAATTCCTACCAGTGGCACCAATGATGGGGCACAATTCCTCCCAATGACACAAGTGATGTGGCACAATTCCTACCAGTGCCACCAATGATGGGGCACTATTCCTCCCAATGACACCAATGATGGGGCACATGGATGAGTGAGTTTGGGTTGGAGAAACCTGACTGGCCTGCACAGAGTCCTGACCTCAACCCCATAGAACACCTTTGGGGGGAATTAGAGTGGAGCCTGCGAGCCAGGCCTTCTCATCCAACATCAGCGCCTGACCTCACAAATGCACTTCTGGAAGAATGGCCAAACATTCCCATAGACACTCCTAAACCTTGTGGACGGCCTTCCCAGAAGAGGTGAAGCTGTTATAGCTGCAAAGGGTGGGCCAACTCAATATTGAACCCTACAGACTAAGACTGGGATGCCATTAAAGTTCACGTGTGTGTAAAGGCAGGTGTCCCAATACTTTTGACAATATGGTGTTTATATGTGGTGCTGGCGGGAAGGGGTTAAAATGGCGTCTTACGTGGCGAATTACAGTGACAATCATTTTGCAGAATAACCTCAATTCATTTCGGTCGGCAATAAAAACAACACAAGTGATTCCTCCTGATTATTATTATTAATAACGCCGAGCCCGAGGATGCGATTTCCCGCTATCTTTTTTTTTTTTCTGGTGGTTTTCACAAATTAATTTGCATTCTAAATAATTATCCAATTGGATAAATGTTATTTAGGGAAGGTAATGTAATCACGCTGATTAATGGTAAACGTATCCGCGACTAATGGATGAAGCGGCGATTTCCTTTTCAGCGGTGGTATGAAAAGATGATTTCTGTGGGTCGGAGACGTCCAGGAAAGGTCCAGGAAAGGCCACCGCTGACCGACCGCAGCCGTGTCCCTGGAAATGCCCTGACACTGAAGATTCCCATTGTCCCTCACTTGGAGGGAATGCCCTTCCTTTGAAACCCAGGCTTCCTGACCCTCTACCTTTGTGTCTGACATCTCGGTGCGTCACACCGCAGGGCACACCTACCCCAGTTAGGGGTTTTTAACCACTTACCTACCGGGGACTTCCCCCCCTTCCTGCCCAGGCCAATTTTCAGCTTTCAGCGCCGTCACACGTTGAATGACAATTGCGTGGTCATGCGACACTGCACCCATATGACGTTTTTATCATTTTTTTTAGATAGATAGAGCTTTTGTTTGGTGGTATTTAATCACCACTGAGGGGGGGGGGGGGTTATTTCTTTCTAAACAAACAAATAAATACCAAACATTTTCGTTTTTCTTTGTTTCTGTTATAAAATTGTGCAAACAGGTAATTTTTCTCCTTCACTGATGTGCACCAATGAGACTGCACTGATGGGCACAGATAGGCGGCACTGGTGGGCACTGATAAGGCTGCACTGATATGCGGCACTGATGGGTGCTGATAGGCGGCACTGATGAGGCTGTACTGATGGGCGCTGATCTGCGGCACTGGTGGGCACCGATGAGGCTGCACTGATGGGCGCTGATAGGCAGCACTGATGGGGACTGATAGGCGGAACTGGTGGACACTGATGAGGTTGCACTGGTGGGCGCTGATAGGTGGCATTGATGAGGCGGCACTGATGGCCACTTTAGGCTGCACTGATGGGCACTGATAGGTGGCACTGATGAGGCTGCACTGATATGTGGCACTGATGGGCACTGATAGGTGGCACTGATGGGCACTGATAGGTGGCGCTGATAGGCACTGATTGGCAGCACAAATGTGGAGGCAGTGATTTGCGGCACTGATGGGCACTGTAGGGGCTGCACTGAAAATCAGGACACTGATTATCGGTGCAGATGTCCCCTTTCACACTAGCCAGTTAATGGCTCTCTCTGATAACCTGTAAGTGTGTTTACATCATGATCAGCTGTGATTGGACCCAGCTGATCACGTGCTAAAGAGCCACTGTAATTTGCTCTTTACCCAGATCACATAGCGCGCTCGCTGCACCCCGCAGTGGGGCGTGGAGGGGCGCGTTCACGAGAGGATATCCTATGAGGCCCTCCCAGAACTGGCAGACTGTGCTGTAGTCATCATTTTGCTATTGAGCCATCAGCAAAAGGTTAAATAGACTGGACATTCAGTGTGCTTGAGTACACCACACTACACACCTGCCCAAGTCAGGGCTGTTCAAATAGACTGCTAGACATTCAATGTGATCTGACAGCTTGGGGCTTCACACAACTATATGTCTTAGGTGATGCATATGGAGTGGCTGATCAGCTTGGGCCTTCGCCACCTGCTGGTCTTTACTCAGCACTGTAGCTCAGATCACAACACAGTGCACACCGGTCCAAGTTAGAAGCGTTTAAATAGACTGCTGGATATTCATTCTGCTCTGACAACTTGGAGCTTTACTCTACTATCTATTGGAGGTAGAGCAAATAGAGTGGCTGATCAGCCGTGAGCCTGCACCATCTGCTGATCTTGACTCAAAACTAACTCAGGTCACACCACAGTGCACACTTGCCCCAGTTAGGAGTGTTTAAATAGACTGCTGGATATTGTGCTTGATCAATGTAATGGGTTATGCTTGACTTCTGTCTGTCTACACCACTTTGTACCTCGATAGCCTCCACTGGTGACCCACATAATAAATGTATCTGTGATTAATGGATGGAGTGGCCCAGAGATTTCCATGAAATTCTCTGTACAACCACGGGCATTGCTACACTGACTCACCCCACTCAGAGCTAGGATCCGTGTCCCTGATAATGATTCTGATACTGAAGCTTTCCATTGTCCCTCATTTGAAGGGACTGTCCTTCCTTTGAAACCCAATCTCTCTGACCCTCTACCTTTTTGTCTGACAGCTTTGTGCATCACACCACAGTACACACCTGCCCAAGTTAGGGGTGTTTAAATAGACTTCTGTACATTCAGTGTGCTTGAGCACACCACAGTACACACCTGCTCAAGTTAGGGGTGTTTAAATAGACTTCTGGACATTCAGTGTGCTTGAGCACACCACAGTACACACCTGCCCAAGTTAGAGGTGTTTAAATAGACTTCTGGACATTCAGTGTGCTTGAGAACACCACAGTACACACCTGCCCAAGTTAGGGGTGTTTAAATAGACTTCTAGACATTCAGTGTGCTTGAGCACACCACGGTACACACCTGCCCAAGTTAGGGGTGTTTAAATAGACTTCTGGACATTCAGTGTGCTTGAACACACCACGGTACACACCTGCCCAAGTTAGGGGTGTTTAAATAGACTTCTTGACATTCAGTGTGCTTGAGCACACCACAGTACACACCTGCTCAAGTTAGGGGTGTTTAAATAGACTTCTGGACAGTCAGTGTGCTTGAGCACACCACAGTACACACCTGCCCAAGTTAGGGGTGTTTAAATAGACTTCTGGACATTCAGTGTGCTTGAGAACACCACAGTACACACCTGCCCAAGTTAGGGGTGTTTAAATAGACTTCTGGACATTCAGTGTGCTTGAGCACACCACGGTACACACCTGCCCAAGTTAGGGGTGTTTAAATAGACTTCTAGACATTCAGTGTGCTTGAACACACCACGGTACACACCTGCCCAAGTTAGGGGTGTTTAAATAGACTTCTGGACATTCAGTGTGCTTGAACACACCACGGTACACACCTGCCCAAGTTAGGGGTGTTTAAATAGACTTCTAGACATTCGGTGTGCTTCAGCGCACCACAGTACACACCTGCCTAAGTTAGGACATGTGTACAAAACCTGTAATCAGGCAGAGACGTAGAGGGACTTTGCGGTGCGCGTAGGAGCCGCCCCGCCGCTGTATATGCACTGCGGCGGGTCGGCAAGTGGGTATAAAGTGTGAGCTGAAATTTTGTTTCAATTTGTTAGTGTATTTAAATCTGCTAATAAATTTAACCTCACCACCACCACAGACTGAAAATTCTGCTGTCTGCTGTGCCTCCTGTGCTCCTTCATCTAGAGTTGTGTCTCATTAGTACAGTGTAGTGATGTAGTAGTGGATGAATGAATGTTATTATTTAGTTATTATTATAATAGTTAATTTTCCGCAGCACTCGGTCGGTTCTTCCAGAGAGTAGCATTTATTGACTTCAGACAGAACAAAATCCAACAAGAGATGATAAAATCCAACATAGGTGTAGAGCAGGGGTGTCAAACTGGCGGCCCTCCAGCTGTTGCCGAACTACAGGTCCCATCATGCCTCTGCCTGTAGAAGTCATGCTTTTAACTGTCAGCCTTGCAAAGCATCATGGGATTTGTAGTTCCGCAACAGCTGGGGGGCCGCCAGTTTGACACCTGTGGTGTAGAGGATATTGATGACAGGAATAGTGCAACATTAAAACCACTTCAGAGAACCCAGCTTTCCTGTCATATCTTACCTAAAACAGGCTTCCCTCTTATACACCTCCCCCCCCCCCCCCCCATGGGTGACTAATGCCTCATACACACGGGTCGACGATCGTATACAACAGGTCGTACAAACGAGCGTTGTATGCTAAATCGACCGTTAGTACACGCGATTAGAACAGCTGGCGTACGACGGTCGTACAACAGAAGTTGGATGAGCAGACCAGAAAACATGGTAGTACCAACATATACAGTGGGGTACAGAAAGTATTCAGACCCCCTTAAATTATATTGCAGCCATTTGCTAAAATCATTTAAGTTAATTTTTTCCCTCATTAATGTGCACACAGCACCCCGTATTGACAGAAAAACACAGAATTGTTGACATTTTTGCAGATTTATTAAGAAATAAAAACTGAAATATCACATGGGGGTCCTAAGTATTCAGAGCCTTTGCTCAGTATTTAGTAGAAGCCCCCTTTGATGTAATACAGCCATGAGTCTTTTTGGGAAAGATGCAACAAGTTTTTCACACCTGGATTTGGGGATCCTCTGCCATTCCTCCTTGCAGATCCTCTCCAGTCTGTCAGGTTGGATGGTGAACGTTGGTGGACAGCCATTTTTAGGTCTCTTCAGAGATGCGCAATTGGGTTTAAGTCAAGGCTCTGGCTGGGCCATTCAAGAACAGTCACAGAGTTGTTGTGAAGCCACTCTTTCATTATTTTAACTGTATGCTTAGGGTCATTGTCTTGTAGGAAGATAAACCTTCGGCCCAGTCTGAGGTCCTGAGCACTCTGGAGAAGGTTTTCGTC
>BLSH010200700.1:28917-33917 GCA_018402905.1 Glandirana rugosa | reverse complement strand
ATTCAGCGATTTCTGAGCTTTGTAATGAATAATTCTCAATCTTAGGGTCCTTCCTTTCTTCATCTTAAGTTGTTTCCACAAACTTAACTGGACGACCACGGACACTGGAAATGGACGCAGAGGCAGCGCATGCTCTTGTCTGCGTGTTCTTCCCTTTACCGCGTATAATAACAATGAAGAGCTCTCGTTTTACGAGGCTTATTAGAGCGGAGCTTGTTAATCAGGGCCAAAGCAGAAGTCTGGTCAAAATATATAAAAAAACACTCAGGTCAGTGTACTTATGTCTCAAAGAGTGATGAGCTGAACACAACCAGCTTTGTCTCTATCAGGGTTTGGTGAACATGGCTTAGGGTGCCAAATCTGAACTTCATTGAAGTCAATGTTGTAGGCCAGTGGTTCCAGAACTGCAACTCCTCCTACAGACACTGAAAATGAGGCATTATTCTTCCCACTGATCTAAATGGTGACACATTTTTCCTCTCACTGGCACCAATGATGAGGCACTATTCCTCCTGCTGACACCAATGATGGGGCACTATTCCTTCTACTGACACCAATGATGGGGCACTATTCCTTCCACTGACACCAATGATGGGGCACTATTGCTTCTACTGACGCCAATGATGGGGCACTATTCCTTCCACTGACACCAATGATGGGGCACTATTCCTTCCACTGACACCAATGATGGGGCACTATTCCTTCCACTGACACCAGTGATGGGACACTATTCCTATTATTGACACCAATGATGGGGCACTATTCCTCCTACTGACTCCAATGATGGGACACTATTCCTTCCAATGACACCAATGATGGGACACTATTCCTATCGCTGGCACCAATGATGGGACACTATTCCTTCCACTGATACCAATGATGGGACACTATTCCTCCCACTAACTCCAATGATTGGGCACTATTCCTTCCACTGACACCAATGATGGGACACTATTCCTCCCACTAACTCCAATGATTGGGCACTATTCCTCTCACTGACACCACTGATGGGACACTATTCCTCCCACTAACTCCAATGATTGGGCACTATTCCTCTCACTGACACCACTGATGGGACACTATTCCTCTCATTGATACCAACAATGGGGCACTATTCCTCCCACTAACACCAATGATGGGGCACTATTCCTCTCACTGACACCAGTGATGGGACATTATTCCTCCCACTGGCACCAATGATGGGACACTATTCCTCCCACTGACACCAATGATGGGGCACTATTCCTTCCACTGACACCAATGATGGGTCACTATTCCTATCACTGGCACCAATGATGGGACACTATTCCTCTCACTGACACCAATGATGGGGCACTATTCCTTCCACTGACACCAATGATGGAGCACTATTCCCTCCACTGACACCAATGATGGGTCACTATTCCTATCACTGGCACCAATGATGGGACACTATTCCTCCCACTAACTCCAATGATGGGGCACTTTTCCTCCCACTAACACCAATGATGGAGCACTATTCCTTCCACTAGCCCGTATGGAAGTGGTTCACAGGCGTACACACATAGGGTGGCAGGTGTGCCTGGGCACACCCTAATCACCCTGTACTGTACAGATTCCCCCTGCTCCCTGTCTGCAGAGAAAGGGATGGGGAAATCTCTATCCTCAGCCCCTTTCTCTGTCTCTAAAATGAGACATCAGGGGTCTACACTTAGACCCCTGATATTTCACCAAAGCCTCCCAGCAGGGCTCCTAAATAAAATTGTAAAAAAATAAAAATAAAATATAATATGGTAAAAAAACAAAAAAAACAAATTGTCAATAAATAAATAAAATAAAAATAAAAATAAATTGCTGACACCGATTTCTGCGCAATGTACTGTATATGCCAGATGATTATTATTTTTTTTTTTTTGCAACTAAAGTGGAGTTACCCTTTAAAACTGAACTCCAGGAAACTCAGAACAGAAGAGCAGCTGAACAAATCAGAAATATTTTTGGCAGGTGGATAAGTTTAAAAGATACGTATTTGGACCACATATTTAGCTGTTAGGCCGAACTTCAGCTTCAATAAAGCAGTGACTAGAACAGCGCAAGTATTTATCTTCGTAAGATCCGAGGTGACAGCTGATTGGCTAATGCAGCTTATTGCGCTTTGTTCACCGCATCTTCCGATGCCGTAATAAAGAAAACCATTACGGCTCAGGCCAGGAAATAAGATTGGAGGTGACTATCCAGCCAAACTGATCATTTCCTATTTATTGCCTTCCTGATGACTCCGGTGTCCTCTTAAAAGGTTCTGGGATAGAAATGAGGAAATTCGCATGTTTTTTAATAGGGAGTAACTGTAAATCCTTTTAGCCGGCGGGTCTCTGTGAGTCGTCATCTATGATGGTAGGCAGAGGCGTTAGTAGAACCTTCAGGGCCCCGTTGCAAGAAACCATGAAGGGCGGAACTACTGGGGTCACAAAGGTCCCATTTACAACCGGGCCCTCTGTTTAGACTGCTGATATCTCACCAAAGCCCCCCCAATGAGGGTCCCACAATGTTTTTTCTAAAATAATAAAAAATAAAATTTGTAAAATAAATACAAACATACATACATAAATAAAGTAAAATGGTCAAAAAATAAATAAAAAACGACTGACACCAGTGGCAGAACTACGGGGGTTGCAAAGGTCACACTTGCGACTGGGCCCTGGCGTTCCACCAATATTGATAACTAAATAAAATAAAATGGTAAAAAAAATAATTAAAAACAAATAAAATAACAGGAATAAAAAACTACTGGCACTAGTGGGGAAATTATCGGGGGGTCGCAAGCTTGCGACTGGGCCCCTGGCGTTCCGCCACTGTGCGGAGACCCCAAGACAGCAGGAATGGGGGCCCCTGCGGAACTGTAGTAAAGGGTTCCATGATGGGAGTAAAGAGCCCCGGGATCAGTAGGCAGGGCCAGAGGCCTTTTACTCCCATCATGGGACCCTTTATTATGGTTCCACAGGGGCCCCCATTCCTGTTATCTTGGGGTCCTCACCACAGTGGCGGAATGACAGGGCCCAGTCGCAAGTGACTTTCCAGCCAAACTGATCATTTCCTATTGCCCTCCTGGTGACTCCTGTGTCCTCTTAAACGGTTCTGGCATAAAAATGAGGACATTTGTATGTTTTTTAATAGGGAGTTGCTGTAAATCCTTTTAGCTGGCGGGTCTCTGTGAGTCGTCTTCTATGATGGTAGGCAGAGGCGTAACTAGAACCTTCAGGGCCCTGCTGCAAGAAACCATGTTGCAAGAAACCATGAAAGGTCACACTCACGACTGGGCCCTCTGCTTAGACCACTGATATCTCGCCAAAACCCCCCAACGAGGGTCCTAAATTTTTTTTCTAAAATAATAAAAAATAAAATTGTAAAATAAATAAATACATAAATAAAGCAAAATGGTCAAAAGTAAATAAATAAATAAAATAACAAAAATAAAAACTACTGACAGCAGTGGCAGAACTACCGGGGTTGCAAAGGTCACACTTGCGACTGGGCCCTGGCATTCTGCCGCTGTGGGGGGACCCCAAGAATGCAGGAATGGGGGCCCCTAGGGAACCGTAGAAAAGGGTCCCATGATGGGAGTAAAGAGCCCCGAGATCAGTGGGCAGGGCCAGAGGCCCTTTACTCCCATCATGGCCGTTTACTCCTGCCGTCTTGGGGTCCCCCCACAGTGGAGGAACGCAAGGGCCCAGTCGCAAGCTTTCGACCTTTGCGACCCCCCGTAGTTTCCGAACTAGTGTCAGTCGTTTTTTATTCCTGTTATTTTATTTGTTTTTAATTATTTTTTTTACCATTTTATTTTTTTATTTATCTATTTATTGATTTTACAATTTTATTTTTGGGGAGATATCAGGGGTCTAAACATTCACCTTTCAGACAGACAAAGGAGATTGAGGACACCTCAGTCTCCATCTCTGTGGCCTCAGCAGCACAGTGCGAATGAACAGGAGTAGCTCTGTACAGAGCTTCCTGTTTATCCATTACCTGAAGCATAGTAAACACAGTTTACTATGTATCAATTATGAGTGAATGAAACAAAGAAATTATCACAAATTATTATCTATTAATCTATTAATTATTATCTATTAATTAAGACAAGGAAGGGGCCAGTAAATTTGAAATTCCCTGCTCTCCCTCCTGACAGATCCCCTGCAGTGCTGCCAGGTTCCCCCCTCCCCTCTCTTGCAGGCTGCCATTGGGGAGGAGGGAGGGGGGCTGGGAGAGAGCACAGGGGGGACCAGGAGAATGGGCTGGGGTGGCATATAGAGGAACCAACCCGTCTATTTATCTCCTGAATGCCTGCAGGAGGGAGAGGAGGAGAAGCGGGCATTCAGCGGCTGCATGGAGGGATCTGTTCCTCTACATGCCACCACCCCCCTATCCAGGTGCACAGGAAAGCCGCACAAGCCCCCAGGAGTATGGGGTAGGGTTGCAATTGCGACCCCTGTATGTATGCCCCTGATGGTAAGGCTTTCTTTACCAGTGTCACAAGACTCACAAGAAGTGTATATAAAACCATTCTAAAAATCAGCAATAAGTCCAAGAAAAGGTCAGCAGGTCCAACGCATTTCGGGGGGCTCACTAATTCATAGACACATAGAAGAGTGAAGGCAGAAATTACCTTATAATATCAAAAAAAAAATATTTTCTGGACCAAGTGGTCCATCAAGTTTTCCACCTTATTTTTTATTTATTTTAATTTTTTAAATGTTTTTGTCTCCTAGCCCCTTAACAACTTGCCCGTATGCCACTGCCTGCTTCTGGGTTTAGGGTGCGTGCATGTGCCGGACCAACGCGCTTGTTCCCCTTTGTACGCAAGCACGGGGGGATAGGGGCACTTTAAGTTTTTTTTTTTTTAATAAGCTCTAAAGACTTTTAAAGCATCACCTATGGGCAAATTTGGGTACCGTCTTTTTTTTTTTTTTTTTTTTTTTCTTTTATAAAAAAAAAACTATAATATTCCATTAAAGACGGAAGTGAGA
>BLSH010200700.1:10460-28907 GCA_018402905.1 Glandirana rugosa | reverse complement strand
AACATACATACATAAATAAAGTAAAATGGTCAAAAAATAAATAAAAAACGACTGACACCAGTGGCAGAACTACCGGGGTTGCAAAGGTCACACTTGCGACTGGGCCCTGGCGTTCCACCACTATTTATAAATAAATAATATAAAATGGTAAAAAAAAATTGAAAACAAATAAAATAACAGGAATACAAAATTACTGGCACTAGTGGGGAAATTATCGGGGGTCGCACAGGTCGCAAGCTTGCGACTGGGCCCCTGGCGTTCCGCCACTGTGCGGAGACCCCAAGACAGCAGGAATGGGGGCCCCTGCGGAACTGTAGTAAAGGGTTCCATGATGGGAGTAAAGAGCCCCGGGATCAGTAGGCAGGGCCAGAGGCCTTTTACTCCCATCATGGGACCCTTTATTATGGTTCCACAGGGGCCCCCATTCCTGCTGTCTTGGGGTCCCCACCACAGTGGCGGAATGCCAGGGCCCAATCGCAAGTGACTTTCCAGCCAAACTGATAATTTCCTATTGCCCTGGTGACTCCTATGTCCTCTTAAACGGTTCTGGCATAGAAATGCGGAAATTCTTATGTTTTTTAATAGGGAGTAGCTGTAAATCCTTTTAGCTGGCGGATCTCTGTGAGTCATCTTCTACGTTGGTAGGCCGAGGCGTAACTAGAACCTTCAGGGCCCTGCTGCAAGAAACCATGAAAGGTCACACTCACGACCGGGCCCTCTGCTTAGACCACTGATATCTCACCAAAGCCCCCCAACTAGGGTCCTAAATTTTTTTTCTAAAATAATAAAAAATAAAATTGTAAAATAAATAAAGTAAAATGGTCAAAAATAAATAAATAAATAAAATAACAAAAATAAAAAACTACTGACAGCAGTGGCAGAACTACCGGGGTTGCAAAGGTCACACTTGCGACTGGGCCCTGGCGTTCCGCCACTGTGGGGAGACCCCAAGAATGCAGGAATGGGGGCCCCTAGGGAACCGTAGAAAAGGGTCCCATGATGGGAGTAAAGAGCCCCGGGATCAGTGAGCAGGGCCAGAGGCCCTTTACTCCCATCATGGGTCCCTTTGTTACAGTTCTACAGGTGGCCCCCATTCCTGCCGTCTTGGGGTCCTCCCACAGTGGAGGAACGCAAGGGACCAGTCGCAAGCTTTCAACCTTTGCGACCCTCGGTAGTTTCCCCACAAGTGTCAGTATTTTTTTATTCCTGTTATTTTATTTGTTTTTAATTATTTTTTTAGTATTTTATTTTTTTATTTATCTATTTATTGGTTTTACAATTTTATTTTTGGGGAGATATCAGGGGTCTAAACATTCACCTTTCAGACAGACAAAGGATATTCAGGACACCTCAGTCTCCATTTCTGCGGCCTCAGCATCACAGTGCGAATGAACAGGAGTAGCTCTGTACAGAGCTTCCTGTTCATTCATAAACTGAAGCATAGTAAACACAGTATAATATCAAAAATGTTTTTGTCTCCTAGCCCTTTAACAACTTGCCCGTACGCCACTGCCTGCTTTTGGGTTTAGGGCGTGTGCATGTGCCCCCCACCGATACCCACTGTGATTGCACACAGCAGGAGTCCGTCAGCAAGTCCCAGTCTTTGATTCATGACCGGGACCTGCTGATTGGCTGTGATCTGATGATACCTCACATGTGTGTGACGATCGCTTTTTTTTGCGTGCGTGCCAGACCAACGCGCCTGTTCCCCTTTGTACGCAAGCACAGGGGGGATGGGGGCACTTTAAGTTTTTTCTCTTTTTTTTAATAAGCTCTAAAGACTTTTAAAGCACTACCTATGGGCAAATTTGGGTACCGTCGTTTTTTTGTTTTTTTTTTTTGTTGCCATTTCCCAGGCGCACTCAATTTTAAGGCTTGACATGTTTGGTATCTGTTTACTACGCAATAACATCTTTTATACTTTTTGCCAAAAAAAAAAAAATAGGGTATTATATTGTGTTTGTGTGCATTAAAATTCATTTCAGTGTACTATTTATTGAAAATATGCATTCGATAAACAGTTGAGCAAATACATAAAAAAAAAAATTGCAACTACCGTCATTTTATTCTCCAAGGCTTCTGTTTCAAAAGATATATCATTATTTATTTAAATTATTTTTATTATTTTGCGTCTTTTTTTCTTGCAACAACAAAAAGAAAAAGCAGATTTTACCATGTTTCTAAAAATAAAATTAAAAAATTGCTCTACACTTTAAATAGTTAAATAAGAATCACAGTAATAAGTGCATGTGCATTTTTGTTTGACAGCAATAAAATATTGTTTTGATTAAAAAAAAAAAAAAAATAAGGATCACAAAGAAAAGAAATGGGTTTCGGTTAGGGTGAGTGATGGTATGAAAACACAGTTTTCTGAACATTTCTGATGAAGCTGCAAAATAATTGAAGCTAAATTTAGCTAATTGTCAGATTTTAACACCTTTAACACAGTAGAGACACCATAATGTGTGGCGCCCCCTAGAGGGCGATTAGGGGGGTCTTTGTGAATAGCCGGAATCTCATGGCAAAGGGATTTGGAAAGTCTAGGATAGAGTTCTTGGGAAATGGGTATAAAAGCCAGGGAACGCTGTGATCTGGGGTCAATTTTAAATTGTATTCAGCATTTTATTCTTACATTATCTTGCTCCAGTGACCCCGGTGGCAGGGAGGGCGGCTACGGTGTGATTATGGCAGTGGCAGGGCAGGTGTGAGATGGACGGTTTAATGCAAAGCCTCTGAAAGGGCTTGAGCATGGGGGGATGGGAGTACTTTATATATATATATATATATATATATATATATATATATATATATATATAATTTTTTTTTTTAATAAGCTCTAAAGACTTTTAAAGCACCACCAAAAAAAATTGCAACTACCATCATTTTATTCTCCAAGGCTTCTGTTTCAAAAGATATATCATTATTTATTTAACTTATTTATATTATTGTACATAATTTTTCTTGCAAAAACAAAAAGAAAAAGCAGATTTTACCATGTTTCTAAATAAGAAAAAAAAAAATGCTCTAGACTTTAAATAGTTAAATAAGAATCACAGTAATAAGTGCATGTGCATTTTTGTTTGACGGCAATAAAATATTGTTTTGATTTAAAAAAAAATAAAAT
Organism: Glandirana rugosa; assembly: GCA_018402905.1. Lineage (NCBI taxonomy): Eukaryota > Metazoa > Chordata > Amphibia > Anura > Ranidae > Glandirana > Glandirana rugosa. The sequence goes on along the minus strand of BLSH010200700.1, from coordinate 25,783 downwards.
AAGAATCACAAAGAAAAGAAAGCGTTTTCAGTTAGGGTGAGTGATTGGTATGAAAAAAAAAAATATATATATATATATATATATATATACAGTATATACTTTAAATAGTTACATAGGAATCACAGTAATAAGTGCATTCTTGTTTGACGGCAATAAAATATTGTTTTGATTTAAAAAAATAAATAAATAAAATAAGAATCACAAAGAAAAGAAAGGGGTTTCAGTTAGGGTGAGTGGTTTCATTGGTATGAAAAAAAAAAAAAATATATATATATATATATATATATATATATATATATATATAATAAGCTCTAAAGACTTTTAAAGCACCACCTATGGGCAATTTGGGGTACCGCCATTTTTTTTTTGCCATTTTACAGGCACACTCAATTTTAAGGCTTGACATGTTTGGTATCTATTTACTTGACGCAATAACATCTTTTATACTTTTTGACCAAAAAAAAAAGGGTATTATATTGTATTTGTGTGCATTAAAATTAATTTCAGTGTATTATTTATTGAAAATATGCATTCGATAAACAGTAGTGCAAATACGTAAAAAAAAAAAAAAGAAAATTGCCACTACCATCATTTTATTCTCCAGGACTTCTGTTTAAAAAGATATATAATTATTTATTTAAATTATTTATATTATTTTACGTCATTTTTCTTGCAACAACAAAAAGAAAAAGCAAATTTTACCATGTTTTTTAAAAAAAATAAAAAATAAAAAATTGCTCTAGACTTTAAATAGTTAAATAAGAATCACAGTAATAAGTGCATGTGCATTTTTGTTTGACGGCAATAAAATATTGTTTTGATTTAAAAAAAAAAATATATAAGGATCACAAAGAAAAGAAATGGGTTTTGGTTAGGGTGAGTGATGGCATGAAAACACAGTTTTCTGAACATCGCCGATGAAGCTGCAAAATAATTGAGGCTAAATTTAGCTAATTGTCAGATTTTAACACCTTTAACACAGTAGAGACCCCATAATGTGTGGCGCCCCCTAGAGGGCGATCAGGGGGGTATTTGGGAATAGCCGGTAAAGGGATTTGGAACGTCTAGGATGGCGTTCCGGGAAATGGGTATAACGCTGTGATCTGGGGTCAAATTTTAAATTGTATTCCGCATTCTATTCTTGCATTATCTTGCTCCAGCGACCCCGGTGGCAGGGAGGGCGGCGGCGGTGTGATTATGGCGGCGGCGGGGCAGGTGTGAGATGGACGGTTTAATGCGACGCCTCTGACAGCGGAGTGAAAGCCGCTATTAACTGCAATGAATTCCGCACCACAAGTGTCTGCCTGCCTCTCCGGAGATAAATGCTTTTGTTTCGGCGTTGGCATGAATGTTTAAAATGTTAATGCGTTTCCTCGCAATGCGCGTCGGAGGAGAGGGCTGGTAATGGGCCGCTTGCTATGAGCTGTCACAGCGGCGTGGTCTTGTTAACTCAGAGCCGGGAAGGTACATTTTTTCCAATATCTTTTCTAATTAGGCATTGAGGTCAGCTGGGCCGAGGTGTGAGGTCGCCCCCTATGTGTATACAGGCACACTGCGCACAGGTTAATAGGTACCCCTAGCTAATACCCATTAAGGGGGCACACGGTCAGCAACAATACTCTGATACTTTGTAGGATTTAAATACACTCACCGGCAACTTTATTAGGTTCAATCTTTGGTAACAAATTGCCAATCACATGGCAGCAACTCAGTGCATTTAGGCATCTGGACGTGGTGAAGACGACTTGCTGAAGTTCAAACTGAGCATCAGAAAGGGGATTTAAGTGACTTTGAACGTGGCGCGGTTGTTGGTGCCAGACGGGCTGGTCTGAGTATTTCTGATATTTTCACGCACAACCATCTCTCGGGTTTACAGAGAATGGTGGGAAAAAGAGAAAATATCCAATGAGCGGCAGTTGAGAGGAGGAAAATGCCTTGTTGAGGTCAGAGGAGAATGGGCAGACCGGTTCCAGATGATAGAAAGGCAACAGTAACTCAAATAACCACTCGTTACACCCAAGGTATGCAGAATACCATCTCTGAATGCACAACACATCGAACCTTGAAGCAGATGGGCTACAGCAGCAGAAGACCACTCCTGTCAGCTAAGAACAGGAAACCGAGGCTACAATTGGCACAGGATCACCAAAATTGGACCATAGAAGATCGGAAAAACGTTGCCTGGTCTGAGGAGTCTGGATTTCAGCTGCGACATTCAGATGGTGGGGTCAGAATTTGGCGCATGAATCCATCCTGCCTGGTATCAGGCTGGTGGTGGTGGTGTAATGGTGTGAGGGAACTTGACACACTTCGGGCCCCTCAGTACCAACTGAAGATGAAGCTCCCACTGACCAGCTGGATAAGTACAGAAGCAGGTCACTCTGGTGGATGACATGGGCTCACCTAAGGTTGCGGCGTCTAAGCACCTAACCGGTGTTCACTCCTGATGGTGGTGATGGGTTTTGCTGCATGTTAGTACCAGGTCCTGGTTCTCAGGATCGCCCCACCAAAGGGTGAGCAAGCCGGGGCCCAATAGCAGATGTAGCAGTTGGGGATCAAGCAGAAGCGTAGTCAGTATATAAGCCAAAGGTCAGTAACCGGTGATAGCGAAGATAAAGACAGCAACAGGAGCGATACGAGTGAGATATTGGCTGGAGAGAGCACAACAATCTGGAAAACAGGAAATGCAAAGGTAGGGAATAAATAGGACGTTCATGGGAGGAGTGAAGGTAGAAACAAGGTTCAAGGCAAGATCATTGAAAGAATTGTCCAGGGAGCTGTCCAGCATCCAAAGACACATCTCGTATCTTCACAGCATAGACAATTGCCTTCAGATGACCCCAAAGATAAAAGTCTAAGGGGGTCAGATCGGGAGACCTTGGGGGACATTCATCTGGCCCACGACGACCAATCCACTTTCCAGGAAACTGTTCATCTAGGAATGCTCGGACCGGACACCCATAATGTGGTGGTGCACCATCTTGCTGGAACTGTGATGTCGGTGATAGGGAATTGCTGGCCATCAAGTCGGCTTTGGAGGAATGGCGGTACCTCCTGGAAGGAGCAGCTCACCCGGTATTGGTTTTTACTGACCATAAAAACCATAAAAAAAACCATATGCTGTGAAGATACGAGATGTGCAGCACCTGAAACTCCGGATACTGGAAGCCTGTGCTAGCATTCCTCCTGCAGTGTTGCTATCAGTGTGTGAAGAGTGGGAGAAGAGGGTTGCATTGACAATCCAACACAATGGGCAGCACATTGAACACATTTTATAAGTGGTCAGAAACTTGTAAATAACTCATGAAAGAATAAAGTTACGTTAAAACCAAGCACACCATTGTTTTTCTTGTGAAATTCCCAATAAGTTTGATGTGTCACATGACCCTCTTCCTATTGAAAAAACAAAAGTTGAATTCAAAATGGCCGACTTCAAAATGGCCGCCATGGTCACCACCCATCTTGAAAAGCTTCCCCCCTCACATATACTAATGTGCCACAAACAGGAAGTTAATATCACCAACCTTTCCCATTTTATTAAGGTGTATCCATATAAATGGCCCACCCTGTATATTGTCAAAAGTATTGGGACACCCACCTATCCCAGGGGGGGGGGGTGAGAATTCTGCATGTGGAAAGCAAGACGAGACGCTCTGACAAGACTATCTGCAGAGGGGAAGATCCAATTTGAAGGCACATCTCAATTGTGAACCAGTTTTGTTTTATAAATCCTCTACTACATGACCCAAAACCTCTCTGGGGATTTGGCAGAAGGGGAACGACTCTCAGAAGAATTCATTATAGTATCTGAGGTGACAGATTGTAGGAGATACCTGAACATACACTATATTGTCAAAAGTATTGGGACGCCTGCCTTTACACGCACATGAACTTTAATGGCATCCCAGTCTAAAGCCTCGTACACACCGGACGACGATCGTATACAACAGGTCTTACTGACGACCGTTGTATGCGAAATCGATCGTTCTTATGCGCGATTAGAACAGCCGACATATGACGGTCGTACAAGAGGAGTTGTATGAGCAGACTAGAAAACTTGGTCGTACCAACAAGCGGTCATACGACCGTTGTACCGCGTGTACAGAGCAGTTGGTACAACAAGTTGTATTGTGCAAAACACGCATGCTCAGAAGTCAGGAACGGCCGGATGCTAATTACATGCACCTGAACGTTCTTTCTGTGGTCGTACGATCGTGTAGTGCAGTCAGTATGCAAGTTACATTATGTAACACACGATTTGAGACGATCGTACGTACGATCGTCGTCCCGTGTGTGCGAGGCTTTAGTCTGTAGGGTTCAATATTGGGTTGGCCCACCCTTTGCAGCTATAACAGCTTCAACTCTTCTGGGAAGGCCGTCCACAAGGTTTAGGAGTGTCTATGGGAATGTTTGGCCATTCTTCCAGAAGAGCATTTGTGAGGTCAGGCACTGATGTTGGATGAGAAGGCCTGGCTCACAATCTCTGCTCTAATTCATCCCAAAGGTGTTCTATCGAGTTGAGGTCAGGACTCTGTGCAGGCCAGTCATGTTCCTCCACCCCAAACTCGCTCATCCACACTTTATTGCCAAAGTATTGGGCCACTCCTCCAAATCATTTGGTGGAGGGGGGATTATGGTGTGGGGTTGTTTTTCAAGGGTTGGCCTTGGCCCCTTAGTTCCAGTGAAGGGAACTCTTAAGGTGTCAAAATACCAAGACATTTTGGACAATTTCATGCTCCCAACTTTGTGGGATGAGTTTGGGGATGGCCCCTTCCTGTTCCAACATGACTGCTCACCACTGCACAAAGCAAGGTCATGGATGAGCGACCTTTGAAAGAACACCTTTGGGATGAATTAGAGCGGAGACTGTGAGCCAGGCCTTCTCATCCAACATCAGTGCCTGACCTCACAAATGCTCTTCTGGAAGAACGGTCAAACCTTCCCATAGACACTCCTAAACCTTGTGGACGGCCTTCCCAGAAGAGATGAAGCTGTTATAGCTGCAAAGGGTGGGCCAGCTCAATATTGAACCCTACAGACTAAGACTGGGATGTACGAGGCTTTAGACTGGGATGCCATTAAAGTTCATGTGCGTGTAAAGGCAGGCGTCCCAATACTTTTGACAATATAGTGTATTTTCAGGTATCTCCTACAATCTGTCACCCCAGATACTATAATGAACTCTTCTAAGATTCATTCACCTTCTGCTAAATCCCCAGAGAGGTTTCGGGTCAAGTAGCAGAGGATTTATAATACAAAATTGGTTCACAATTGAGTTGTGCCTTCAAATTGGATCTTCCCCTCTACAGTTAGTCTTGTCAGAGCGGCTCGTCTTGCAAATGCAGATTTCTCACCCCCCCCCCCCCCCCCCCGGATATGTGACGTTCCCGCTGCGATAATAAGCGCTCTCAGCGATCTCGGCATTGGTGCCAACCCAGATTCTTCGCAGCGGCAGAAGGAGAGATCAGATTTGACAGTTTATTGAGCTGACATTTATAAAAGGTGATAAAACAGACGAGAACGTTGATAAAATAAATTTGCTTTTCGCCGTCTATTGTATCGTTTCCAGTTTAATGTCGCCTTATTAATAATAAATGGCTGTCAGTCTGAGTACAATGCCGCAGCTTCACCTGTACGCCAGCGGCGCGCTATCTAGACGACTGCCATTGTGATGCGCCCATCTGATGTCCTCCAGATAGCAATCGGGACAGAGAGAACGAGGAGGCGCCTCCTAACGATGAGATTTGACTGCAACTATTAGGCGTTCTTTATCAACTCCGCAACCTAAGAAGTCCTCTGGACAAACTCCAGTCGTCTTATCACATACAGAACATGGGCAGCTCAGCTGGAATCCTCCATGTGCTCACCGAGGTCCCAGCTCAAGGGAAAAAATGGCGGAAGGAAGAAAATAAGGACTCCTCCGCGTGGTAAGAGGGATCCCAGCTTCTATCCTGAGGTTTACCCAGTTGAGGACGGGGCTGGATTAAGAGCATCATGGGCCTGGTGCTGTGGAAGTTACATCCTCCTCCTTTGCCGGGGGCCTGTGCTTGCATTTGATTGGTTGCTAGGATGCTAGGCGGTTCAAGCAACCAATAATTTTCACAGCAGTGGACACTGGGCAGTGGTGGGCAGCGGTGGGACTGCGGTACCAGGGGGTTCTTGGGCAGCTGGGCCTATATTAAGGTAGGGGCCTGGAGCTGCAGCTCCAATAGCCCCTATGTTAATCTGGCCCTGGTTGAGGACAAAATATTTCTAAAGGTTCTAGACCAGCCTTTCTCAACCTTTTCAACACAGAGGAGCCCTTGAAATAATTCTCTGGGTCTACAACTCATGATACATTAGTGTGATGTTCAATGGGAAGAATGCTCCTTACACTTGTGGTCATTGGGAAGAATTCCCCCCTTACAGATAGCTAAAAAGATCAATGATGTCATTGGGAATTTATCTGAGAGGTAGAAATTGACCATTGCTCAAGGAACCCCTAGCAACCTCTGGAGGAACCCTGGTTGAGGAACCCTGTTCTAGACAGTGGCCACATGCCTGTAATTGACCTGCTCATAAACCAGCAGATGTGAAACCTCCTTCAGACGAAAGAGGAATGAGGCTGGTATCTGGTGGAGGTTCCATATGGCTGCATCCACTAGGTCTTGTGACAAAGGACTGGTTCTGTAATTGATTGCAGGTATGGTACATTCCGGGGGAAGTCCATGAGTTCCACTTCGCCAAAGGAGACTGTATAGTCTCCCGGTATCCTCCGCCAGAGTCTCAACTTTCGAGAATATTTGGAATTAACCAAGATATTTCACTGGGAATGTGGTCTGAAGAGCTTTAGGGAATGTCTGGTTGCTAGGATGATCAGGAAAATTTAGTTTTTTTTTTCTAGGTCCTCTGTAGTCAGTGGAGCTGTTTGTGATTGCTTTGGACTGTTTAAGCATTTCAATGGCCGCAGATTTTATTGTTTCCCCATCTTCTGGAGGATTCTAGAATGTAGCCGGCTGTGAAAGGCAAATCATCAGCCTAAATATTTTTGTTGTTCTGGCCAGTCCCTAGGGTAGGGTCCCCAGTAGGTGGCTGGGGAGTGCATAAATAACCCTGAGCAGCCTGTTCTTGTTTAGCAGGAGAAGTTCCCAACTGGAAGGCTGCTGCCCTTCTGGGCAGCTCAGCTGAAATTCTGCATGTGCTCACAGAGGTCTCAGCTAGGACAGAGCCGGGAGGGGGGGCTACTTTTGAGAATCTTTGGAATTACTAAGGGATTTCACTGGAAATTTGGTCTGAAGAGCTCAGTGAATGTCTGCCTGTTATTGGAAGAGGGAATTCAGTTATCAAGGGGCAATTCCTACAAAGTCTTGGTACTGGCCATTCCCTTAGCTCCTGCTGTAACGACGGATCTAAGAACCACACGGTAGATATAGTGAGGAGTGTCCTCCTGCTACTGCATAGTGTTGTTGGAGTATCCCATATCTCCCTTCATTCCATCCAAGGTATTCAGCAATAAATCTCAAAACACAACCCCCCTAGACTGATCATTGAGCCGGGGTGATTGTTGCTGTGTGCCTGGCTGCCTCTGCACTCATTTTGGAGAAGAGCTTGTGGTAATTAACAGGGGTGAATGCTGCATTACAGTGGCCTCCTCACACCGTTTCCAGTTCTTTGACCCCTTGCCAGTTTAATGGGATAATGAACAGGGCTGGTGTACACAGAAATTTGTTATTTTTTCCTGATCCAGATCTGTCGTACATTTCTGGGGGATTTGAAATGGAGTTTTTGAACTTTGATGCAACTCTTATGCAGCGGTGTAACCTTCTGCAAACTCATATGGCAGATAATATCTGAAGGATTATTTCAGGTTCAGAGAACTGCGAATTATCATTTGAGAACCTTTTGCCTTTGGAAATCATCTTCTGGAACAAAGTCTAATGCCGTTATTCTCCAAAAGGGTTTTGTGGAACCGTTGAGTTCCTCCAGAGGTTGCTGGGGTTCCTAAAGCAACCTTTGACCATCCCATCCAGTACTGGGACAGGGTTGTCCAGCGCCCAGGGCGGGGATCCAGAATTGTGCCCCCCCCCCAACCCATGATTAACTTCTTCAACAACACAATACAGTACAGGGGCGTAACTACAGGGGTTGCAATTGCAACCGGGCCCCATGCTCCAGGGGGCCCGTGTGCCTCCCTTATACACCTGAATAGGAGGGATGGTTGGGGGCGGCATTTAAAGGAACCAATTTCCTCCATTTTTCTCTTAATGGAGGAGATTGGTTCCTCTATATGCTGCCCCCGCCATCCCTCCATCCCTCCTATCCAGGTTACTTGTCTTCTGCTGTTCCCAGGGTCCCTGTGTGCTTCCCTGGTCCCCCCCACAGAGCTGCTGTCTTCTCCCCTCCTCTCTCCTGCCAGCTGCTGTAGAAGATGAGTCATGATGGGGAGATGGGAACGGGTCAGTGAATTTGTCATTTACCAGCTCCTTCCTTTTCTGAATGGACAGAGTCAGTGATTGGTACCAATTGGTTCATTCATAACCTGAAGCATAGTAAACTGTTTTACTATACTTCCGTTTCTGAATGAATGGGAGGCTCGGTGCACAGCTATTCCTGTCCATTCATTCTGTGCAGCTGAGGCCACACAGATAGAGATTGAGGGCTGAGGTTTGTTTAGACCCCCTGATATCTCATCAAAGCCCCCCCAACAGAGCTCCTAAAAAAAAAATGTAAAAAATAAAAAGTAATATTGTAAAAGAAATAAAATTAAATGGTAAAAAAAATAATAAAATAAAAATTAAAAACTACTGACACCAGTGAGGGAACTATCAGGATTGCAAAGGTTGCAATTGTGACCGGGCCCTGGCATTTCACCACCATGGGGAGGCCCAAAGATGGCAGAAAGGGGGCCGCTGCGGTGCTGTAATAAAAGGATCCGCGATGGGAGTAAAGGGCCCCAGGATCCGTGGGAAGAGGGAAGGGCCCTGGCCAGGGGTCAGGGGGGCACTTCATAATTTCTTGCACCGGGGGCCCTGAAGGGTCTAGTTACGCCTCTGCCACAATATATATATTGCGGCTTTGAAGTAGTGTACCGGGGTTTTGGCTAAAGATATCATCCATAACCCTGGTATCATTTTTTACAGCCAGCGGCTGGTTTTCTCATGAGGATGCCCCCTCCCGCTGCTCGCCGGTGTCTCTCTGGTTTAACATTTACGTTGGTTCACCTGAGGAACAATCCAATGATGGGGCCGGCTGGTCCCAGAGGCGATCAAAGAGTAGATCCTCTTTGACCGATTCTGTGGCATTGGAGGGCCGAAGCGATGTCATGACGTCACTTCCTGTCCAGGGTTAAAAAAATTATCTTTTTTTTTTTTTTTTTAAAAGCAAAAGATTTTTTTATTTTTTATCTTTTGCTTTTAAAGATGAAGAAGAGATTTCGGATCTTTTTGACCTCAGATCTCTCAATGAAGAGGACCTGCAATCCTTATTTTTATGGGGATGGTTACGTTCCTTGTTATAGGAATACATTTTTTTCTTTTTTAAATTAAAGGGACAGTGTAAAAATAAAAAGTAAAATCAATAAGAGAAAAAAAGTAAAGCGCCCCCATCTCTCTGTACCGGTGCGCAGATGCGAAAGCATACACAAAATGCGCAGTCGTAAACGGCATTCGCACCACACATGTGCGGTATCGCTGTGAACATTAACCACCTGCCAACCGCCCGCCGCAGCGTGATGGCGCCAAAGTGGCTCGTTATCACGAACCGGCGTCACCGCGATAACTAGCATTGTGAGCGCGCCACCGGAGGCACGCTCACTGTGTTTGGGGGGAGCCAGGGAGCGGGTAGGGCAGACTCGATCACCGCCGGTTACCCGCGATCACCCCCCCGGAGCGACAGAACGGAGGTCTGTGTATGTAAACACGGATCTCCATTCTGACAGAGGGGGAAGGGCTGTGATCACAGGCTTCCTGTATATGAAAGCCACGATCACTCCCCTCCCCCTGCAAGCCCAGCCCCCATACAGTTAGAACACACTGAAGGAACACAGTTAACCCTTAGAGCGCCCCCTCCAGGTTAACCCCTTCATTGCCAATGGCATTTACACAGTAATCAGTGCATTTTTATAGCACTGATCGCTGTATATATGTCAATGGTCCCAAAAAGTGTCAAAATGGTCCGACATGTCCACCGCAATATCGCAGTACCGCTAAAAATCGCAGATCGCCACCATTACTAGTAAAAAAAATAAAAAAATAAAAACCCCATAAATGAATTCTCATCATTTGTAAACGCGGCAACTTTTGCGCAAACCAATCAATAAACGCCGATTGCGATTTTTTTTTTACCAAAACTATGAGGAAGAATATAAATCGGCCAAAACCGATGAAAAAAAAATGTTTTTTTTTTATATTTTCTTTTGGATTTGGATCTTAGCAAAAAGTAAGAAATATTGGGTTTTTTTGCAAAATTGTCGCTCTTTTTTTGGTTTATAGCGGTGATCAGAAATGACACAGAGGGGATCAAATACCACCAAAAGAAAGCTCTATTTGTGGGGAAAAAAAGGACGTAAATTTCATTTGGGTGACTTGGTAGAGGGGAGCACCTGCACCTATCCTCTGATTAGAAGGATGAGAGGGCCAGAAGATTTGAATGAATTACAGTAATAGAGGTGCATTTTATATTCTTTTACGTTGTCTTCTCTTAGCCCCGATGAAGGGAGAGGTTGGAGCTCGGCACGTGTTGGCTTTTGGCCCTCTTGTCACAGTACTGAACTTTTACTGAAGTTTTCAGACACTTTTATCTGTCTAATAATCAATCTTCAGATGATTTCAGAGGCCTATTAGGACACCCCAGTTTACCCAAGATTTATCCGGACTTTGCCACTCTCTGGGGTCCAGCGTTCCATCAACACTATTTCCAGGACAGTAGACTTCCTGGTTTGTTAGCAGTCACACACTGACAGAAACCTTTATCCCCCGTATAATGTATTCAAATCCTGCTTCTTGTTATCCTCTCTACAAAGACCGGCAGGTCAGTAGATTTTTACCTTCCATTGATCAACGCTGGCCAATCTATAACCGATCGATTGCAGAGATGGACACAGCGCCTCATACACAAATGTCCCGCAGTTGACGATAATGTCCCCTATATTTCCGCTAAAGCCAGTTAATGAAAAAGACCTTTTAATGCAGAGGCGTCATTAAGTTTAATGAATGACGGTGTCACTGAGGAGGGGGGGAGATCCATGGAATCGATAAATCCACAATGGCCGGAGGGAGATACCGAATTCATTAACCTGCTCACTGCCAGGAGAGGAAAATAAGACAGGAGATAAATGCTGGGATTCAGCAATGATCAGTCCATCCAAAGCTAATAATTCATAAATTGACGGATGGTGGAGAGTTGCACCACTTGACAGTGCCATTCTATCGGTCAGGGACTCTATTGGTGCCCATTATGAGGGGTTCCAACCATCCCTGAGCTGAATTCCTGGGTATGTACACCTGCTGTGCCCATTATGAGGGGTTCCCACCATCCCTGAGCTGAGTTCCCAGGTCTGTACACCTGCTGTGCACATTATGAGGGGTTCCCACCATCCCTGAGCTGAGTTCCCAGGTCTGTACACCTGCTGTGCACATTATGAGGGGTTCCCACCATCCCTGTGCTGAGTTTCCGGGTATGTACACCTGTTGTGCCCATTATGAGGGGTTCCCAAGATCCCTGAGCTGAGTTCCCAGGTCTGTACACCTGCTGTGCACATTATGAGGAGGTCCTACCATCCCTGTGCTGAGTTTCCGGGTCTGTACACCTGTTGTGCCCATTATGAGGAGTTCCTACCATCCTTGTGCTGAGTTCCTGGGTCTGTACACCTGCCGTGCCCTTTATGAGGGGTTCCCACCATCCCTGTGCTGAGTTTCCGGGTATGTACACTTGTTGTGCCCATAACGAGGGGTTCCCAAGATCCCTGAGCTGAGTTCCCAGGTCTGTACACCTGCCGTGCCCATTATGAGGTTTAAAAAAATTAGAGTTACATCCAAGCACTTAAACCTCTCCCAAAAAATGTTTTAAGCCCCCCACCCCCATATGCTGTACATGCACATTAAAATGTAAATATACACATCGGGGGGGCGCCCATGCGCAAAAATGTCAATTACAATCCACGTTCCATATGGGGCCGCAAACGCTGGAGAGAGAGAAATAATTCTCGCCCCATTATGCACAGTTAACTCTAAAATGGTGACCCTTTAGGGGTTTTTAGAAGTTTGCCGCCATTTCACGGGTGCACACAATTTTAACTGTAGCCATGTGATCCCTTGGGAGTGGCTGGTAGTTGTGGTTCACCTGATAGCTGACCTCAATCGCACCATATATCACACATCCGGAGACACTGACCAGGCCGGTTTTTGTTCTTGTTGTTTTATTTAGGGGATAAGGGGTAACTGTGGGATGCCCAAAGAATTATATTACATGAAGACCATATACACTCCTGTATATGCGCACTTCCCTGCAGACTGTCCCTCTGCAGACTGTTACTCCTCACAACTCTCCAGCACTTCACTTGCTGACCATTAGACTTCTCCTGTACTTCTCTCCAGTATGCTACTTGCAGCTTTACACTCCTTTGCTTCTCTCCAGCTCAGAACTTAGTTTCCAGCCTGAAGGGAAGTTAATCAGGCTTCTCTATACCTTCCTCTTCACCGTGGCTAGCACATGGTGAGGCCTTCTCTGCATCAGCAGGACCTCAGGAACCCCCATTAATGCCAGGGATCATGGGCCCCTGAATGTGTAGCAAAGTACTTGAGTGCTAGCCAGGCTAGCCAGACTACAACTCCCAGCCCATCCTCTTCCAGGTCCCATCGACCTGCTCTCTCTCCTTTTCTCTCTCCTTTTCCTTGACTGGCTCCCAAGACTTCCACAGACTGTCCACCATTCCTCTCCCAGCCTGCTCCAGCACTTTCTCCTCCAGTCCCAGGGACCGTCACTCAGCGCACTGGTGGATACTTTAAAGTCTCTGTCCTCCTGTAGCACCTCCGCTGTTCTCCTGTTCCTCCTGTGTGGCTCCAAGAATCACTCTCCTCCCACAGCGCCTCTGCTACATCTCCAGACTTCCACCCGACACTTCTTCTCTCAGATTGGGAGTATTTAAGGAGGCCTGCCCCCTGCCAACCCTGCTTGGGGATTGGTCAGAGTTCCATAGAGCACTCCAGATGGCTCCACCCCCAGCTCTCTGACCAAAAACCTTCTCCAGGTTTCTAGAAAGAAGTGGGAAGTTCTGGTGACCTCATCTGTTAAGTCCACTCAATCCTCCCTGAGCCTCTCCTCCTAGCCCAGATCAAAACAACCAGGCCTGACTAAATTTTACCTCACCTAGCAAAACCCTGCTAGAAAACGCACCTACATGATGGGGGCGCTACATAAGCTTTGACATGTTGGATATCTGTTGACTCGGGTAACCTCGTCTTTTATATTTTAGCAGAAAATTGCCTAATATTAGTGTCAGTGATCGACATCATTGGTGTCAGTGAGAGAAATAGTTCCCCATCTTTGGTATTAGCGGTGAGGAACAGTGTCTCGTTGTTAGCTCCATAGTTAATGTGGTTGAAAATAGACAAGTCCGTCCAGTTAACCACTTCAGCCCCGGAAGGATTTACCCCCTTCCTGACCAGGCCATTTTTTGCAATACGGCACTGCGTCGCTTTAACTGACAATTGCGCAGCTGTGCCATGCTGTAAAAAAATAAAATTGATGTGCTTTTTTTCCCACTAATAGAGCTTTCTTTTGGTGGTATTTGAACCCCTTTGCGGTTTTTATTTTTTTGCGCTATAAACAAAAACAATTTTGAAAAAAAAACATTTTTTTTACTTTCTGCTATAATACATATAAAAAAATATATAAAAAAACTATTTATTCCTCAGTTTAGGCCGATATATATTCTTCTACATATTTTTGGTAAAAAAAAATCGCAATAGGCGTATATTGATCGGTTTGCGCAAAAGTTATTGTGTCTACAAACTATGGGATAGATTTAGGTACTTTTATTTATTTATTTTTTTATTGTTTTTACTGGTAATGGCGGCAATCTGCGATTTTTAGCGGGACTGCGACATTACGGCAGACAATCTGACCCCGAATGACACTTTTTGGGGAACAGTGACATTATTACATTGATCAGTGCTATAAAAATGTGGTGATCAATGTAAAAATGACACTGGCAGGGAAGGGGTTAACACTAGGGGGCGGTCAAGGGGTTAACTGTGCTCCCTGGGTGTGTTCTAACTGTAGAGGGGAGGGGCTGCCAGGAACATGACAGAGATCACTGTTCCCGATCACTGGCAACTGAAGATCTCCGCCATGTCACCTGGCAGAACGGGGATCCGCATTGTTTACATAGGCAGATCCCCGTTCTGCCTCTGTACAGAGCGATCGCAGGTCGCCGGTGGACATCGAGTCCGTTGGACCTGTGGGCACGCGGAACAACTATGGCGATTTGCGCAGGAGAGCCGACCTGCCGCTGTATAATGATGGCGGCTAGTTGGCAAGTAGTTAAACCAACATAGAATGAAAAGAACAAAAAGCACACACAAATAAATATATATGTACAATCCTATACCCACAGCTGATCCAGAGGAAGACAAAAAAAGCACCATTTAAGCGTGATCCAAATTGCTCCAGCAGAGGAAAAATTTCCTTCCTGATCCCCCAAGAGACAATCGGATATTCCCTAGATCAACCTTACTTATAAATGTTAGTACCCAGTTATATTATGTACATTTAGGAAAGAACCCAGCCCATTTTTAAAACAATCTTGTTAGTATCAGTGGGGGGAATAGTGCCTCAACATTGGTGTCAGTGGGGGGAATAGTGCCCCATCATTGGTGTCAGTGGGGGGAATAGTGCCCCATCATTGGTATCAGTGGGAGGAATAGTGCCTCATTATTGGTATCAGCGGGAGGAAAAGTGCCCCATCATTGGTGTCAGTGGGAGGAGTAGTGCCCCATCATTGGTATCAGTGGGAGGAGTAGTGCCCCATCATTGGTATCAGTGGGAGGAGTAGTGCCCCATCATTGGTGTCAGTGGGAGGAATAGTGCCCCTTTATTGGTGTCAATGGGAGGAATAGTGCCCCTTTATTGGTGTCAGTGGGAGGAATAGTGCCCCTTTATTGGTGTCAGTGAGACGAATAGTGCCCCTTTTTTGGTGTCATTGAGAGGAATAGTGCCCCATCATTGGTATCAGTGGGAGGAATAGTGCCTCATTATTGGTATCAGTGGGAGGAATAGTGCCCCATCATTGGTATCAGTGGGAGGAAGGGTGACTATGGTTACTACCCCGTGATAAGGAGGGTGAC
>BLSH010200699.1:230502-251766 GCA_018402905.1 Glandirana rugosa | reverse complement strand
GGACAAAGCAAACATGTGGAAGAAGGTGCTCTGGTCAGATGAGACCAAAATTGAACATTTTGGCCTAAAAGCAAAACTCTATGTGTGGCGGAAAACTAACACTGCACATCACCCTGAACACACCATCCCCACTGTGAAACATGGTGGTGGCAGCTTCATGTTGTGGGGATGCTTTTCTGCAGCAGGGACAGGGAAGCTGGTCAGAGTTGATGGGAAGATGGATGGAGCCAAATACAGAGCAATCTTAGAAGAAAACCGAGTCTGCAAAAGACTTGAGACCAGGGCGGAAGTCCACCTTCCAGCAGGACAACGACCCTAAACATCCAGCCAGAGCTACAATGGAATGGTTTAGATCAAAGCACATTCATGTGTTAGAATGGCCCAGTCACAGTCCAGACCTAAATCCAATTGAGAATCTGTGTCAAGACTTGAAAATTGCTGATCACAGACGCTCTCCATCCAATCTGACAGCGCTTGGGGTATTCTGCAAAGAAGAATGGGCAAAAATGTCCTCTCTAGATGGGCAAAGCTGGTAGAGACCCCCAAAAAGACTTGCAGCTGTAATTGCAGGGAAAGGCGGTTCTACAAAGTATTGACTCAGGGGGGCGCCATACAAATGCCCCCCACACTTTTCATAGATTTATTTGTATCGTTTATCATTTTCCTTCCACTTCACAATTATGAGGCACTTTGTGTCGCTTTATCAAATAAAATTTACGTTTTTTTGGTTGCAACACGACAAAATGTGGAGAATTTCAAGGGGTATGAATACTTTTTCAAGGCGCTGTACTTCCATTGTCTGCAACAATGTAACTAATCTAAAAAACGGCTGTACCCGGAATTCACACTAACGATTGGCTTTGTTGATTTGTAGCCCATGCCTGGTTTTCCTGATCCCCCAACAAACGTTACAATGGAACCACAGACCTTGAGAACTTTGTAAAAAAAAACCCGCAGAAGTAATTTTATTAGAAGTAACATCTCTCCGCGCCGCGCAGGCCGGGAGGTTAAGTGATTCCCTTTGTTGGCTGAACTCTCCGGTAGCACAATGTCCCATTAGATCCGTCATCTCCTCCTCACAATCGTCCCTAATTGTGGCACTTTCAGCGCGGTTTCTATAATTTCCCGGGGAAAGAGCTCGGCGCGGTCGCATCAATTCTCCCATTATAATATCAGAGGGAGATTGAATCGATGGAAAGCGTTGGTGCCGTCGCCGGACCACTTTGTGTCACACATCCGAAGCGAGGACCGGGGACACGCCTCGTCATTAGGGCCGGGAAATAGTTCCATTTCGTTATATTCCCTTCATACGGAGGAAATCGATGACACCTGATGGAGAAGGTGGTTAGGCGTAATTACCAAGCTCATCCGAAATTAACGCCTTTGTGATCAGAAACGAGCGGATCTCTTCATTTCCTCCGAGTTTCATCTCCGCAGAGTCGCCACGATGTAATTGGCAAAGTTTTAAAACTGAGTTTATCAGCAAGTCTCACATACGCTATATTACCAAAAGTATTGGGACGCCTGCCTTTACACGCACATGAACTTTAATGGCATCCCAGTCTTAGTCAGTAGGGTTCAATATTGAGTTGGCCCACCCATTGCGGCTATAACAGCTTCAGCTCTTCTGGGAAGGCTGCCCACAAGGTTTAGGAGTGTCTATGGGAATGTTTGACCATTCTGTGTGCAGGCCAGTCAAGTTCCTCTACCCCAAACTCGCTCATCCATGTCTTTATGGACCTTGCTTTGTGCAGTGGTGGGCAGTCATGTTGGAACAGGAAGGGGCCATCCCCAAACTCTTCCCACAAAGTTGGGAGCATGAAATTGTCCTAAATGTCTTGGTGTGCTGACGCCTTAAGAGTTCCCTTCACTGGAACTAGGGGGCCAAGCCCAACCCCATAAAAATCAATCCCACACCATAATCCACAAGTTTTAGGAGTGTCTATGGAATGTTTGACCGTTCTTCAAGAAGCGCATTTGTGAGGTCAGGCATTGATGTTGGACAAGAAGGCCTGGCTCTCAGTCTCCGCTCTAATTCATCCTAAAGGTGTTCTATCGGGTTGAGGTCAGGACTCTGTGCAGGCCAGTCAAGTTCCTCCACCCCAAACTCGCTCATCCATGTCTTTATGGACCTTGCTGTGTACATTGGTGGGCAGTCATGTTGGAACAGGAAGGGGCCATCCCCAAACTCTTCCCACAAAGCTGGAAGCATGAAATTGTCCAAATCATTTGGTGGAGGGGGGATTATGGTGTGGCGTTGCTTTTCAGCGGTTGGGCTTGGCCCCTTAGTTCCAGTGAAGGGAACTCTTAAAGCGTCAGCATAACAAGGCATTTTGGACAATTTCATGCTCCTAACTTTGTGGGAAGAGTTTGGGGATGGCCCCTTCCTGTTCCACCATGACTGCGCACCAGGGGACAAAGCAAGGTATCCCAGTCTTATTCCGTAGGGTTCAATGTTGAGTTGACCCACCCATTGCGGCTATAACAGCTTCAGCTCTTCTGGGAAGGCTGCCCACAAGGTTTAGGAGTGTCTATGGGAATGTTTGACCATTCTGTGTGCAGGCCAGTCAAGTTCCTCTACCCCAAACTCGCTCATCCATGTCTTTATGGACCTTGCTTTGTGCAGTGGTGAGCAGTCATGTTGGAACAGGAAGGGGCCGTCCCCAAACTCTTCCCACAAAGTTGGGAGCATGAAATTGTCCTAAATGTCTTGGTGTGCTGACGCCTTAAGAGTTCCCTTCACTGGAACTAGGGGGCCAAGCCCAACCCCATAAAAATCAATCCCACACCATAATCCACAAGGTTTAGGAGTGTCTATGGAATGTTTGACCATTCTTCAAGAAGCGCATTTGTGATGTCAGGCATTGATGTTGGACAAGAAGGCCTGGCTCGCAGTATCCACTCTAATTCATCCTAAAGGTGTTCTATCGGGTTGAGGTCAGGACTCTGTGCATGCCAGTCAAGTTCCTCCACCCCAAACTCGCTCATCCATGTCTTTATGGATCTTGCTTTGTGCAGTGATGCGCAGTCATGTTGGAACAGGAAGGGGCCATCCCCAAACTGTTCCCACAAAGTTGGGAGCATGAAATTGTCCTAAATGTCTCGGTATGCTGACCCCTTAAGAGTTCCCTTCACTGGAACTAAGGGGCCAAGCCCAACCCCTGAAAAATCAATCCCACACCATAATCCACAAGGTTTAAGAGTGTCTATGGAATGTTTGACCATTCTTCAAGAAGCGCATTTGTGAGGTCAGGCACTGATGTTGGATGAGAAGGTCTGGCTCACAGTCTCCACTCTAATTCATCCCAAAGGTGTTCTATGGGGCTGAGGTCAGGACACTGTGCAGACCAGTAAAGTTCCTCCACCCCAAACTCGCTCATCCAAGTCTTTATGGACCTTGCTTTGTGCACTGGTCCAAATCATTTGGTGGAGGGGGGATTATGGTGTGGGGTTGTTTTTCAGGGGGTGGGTTTGGCCCCCTTAGTTCCAGAGAAGGAAACTCTTAAGGCATCAGCACCACCCCAAATCCGCGCATCCATGACTTTTTGGACCTTGCTGTGAGCACTGAATTTTGGATCAGGAAGGGGCCATCCCTAAACTGTTCCCACAAAGATGAGGAGCATGAAATTGCCCAAAATGTCTTGGTATGCTGACGCCTTAAGAGTTCCCTTGCCTGTCAGCGCAAACCGAGGAAAGCTGTTTACCAGCACTTCCTGGGTCACGCTGTGATCAGCTGTGATTGGTCACAGCTGATCACATGGTAAAGAGCCTCTGTCAGAGACTCTTTACCATGATCGGAGATGCTGTGTGTCAAAATGACACACCACACCACCGATCGCCGCGCTGCGCCCCCGTGGGCACGCAATAGTGGGTTATCCTGCTGGACGTCATATGATGTCCAGTCAGGATAACAGGACCACTTTCCAGCTGCCATTCTGCTATATGGCAGTGGGAAGTGGTTAAATATAGTGCCTGGGGGGTCCCCTTGTTCTGCCTGTAAAGTGGCGCATCTGTAGCAGGTATAGAACCTGCTGCAGCAAAACTGACATTTATAAAGCAAAAAAATGATATTTAAATTGCTGGCAATACAATACCATTGAATTCACCAAGGTCTAAAGTAAATGCCCCTACTAAATTAACATCCGACCTTCAACTGCGCCAATATGCCTCATAGTTGCAAACAGCTGCTACTTAAATAAAAATACTTATCAATCAATAATCCTCACAGAAGATGGTAGCGCTCTTGTTTAGATATAAAATACAAATAAACAGGTATGATAAGAAAGGCAAAGGATGATAGCGTATATAAAAAAGTCTACAAAGAGGATCCCACACTATAGTGATGCGTGATTTGCATAAGGATGACACAATCTCCTTAACAGGATCCGCCACCATCCACCACGTGTTGATTAAGTGTGCACGGACCCCCCAAAAAGTAGACTCTTACCAGATGAACATGCTGGGCACTCTCATGCTCAACCTGTGCGCCTTTTGTGCTTTCCTATGCACTGAACCACTCAGATGCCAGTCCCCAACCACGGATCCTCTAATAACACCTCAAGCTCCAGACAGGGGATCATACAAAGACAGCAAAAAATTGTCACATAGCGTAATAACGTTTTCAAACCGATTTATTGAAAAAGGGTAAAACAACTCATGTCCCTGTTATGGGGACGCTTACCAGATAAAAACTTAATAATAGCATAGGGTAAGTAGCTCATGCGGACGCCGTCCCTCCTAGGGCTATTGCAGACCTCCAAAGGCATATCACTCCCCACGTCTCCTCCTCTCCGTCCCACAATGAGGAACGAGCACTAACGGGAGCTTCCACCGTCTACTTCCTACTTCAGCCGTCCTAGCCAATCCCAACGCGTTTCGTCGCGCAATGGACTTCAACTGGCTATTATAAAGTTTTTATCTGGTAAGCGTCCCCATAACAGGGACATGAGTTGTTTTACCCTTTTTCAATAAATTGGTTTGAAAACGTTATTACGCTATGTGGCGATTTTTTGCTGTCTTTCTATGATCCCCTGTCTGGAGGAGTGGCAGGCTGAATTTGCATGATAACGCCCAGATGTGATGCTGAGCCTTTGTGATTGAAAGAACTGAAATCCAATGAATGAAAGGGATGGGGCAGGGACTCTCAGGCTGGGGAGGAAAGTGCTAGATGATGCTGGATGTCCTCCAGTCAGGTAATGAGTCGGGCTCCGTCTGACTTGCTGTCATTTCTAATGCACATTTTGAGGGGCTCACAAAGTGTAGGGGGAATCTGATGTAAGGGGAATTCATAGGCCAGACTCTGATGTAAGAGGGAGCTCTGTTGTAAGCAGGGCTCTGGTGAGGATCCTGTTGTTAGAGGGACTCTTATGTAAATGGGGACTCATAAGGTGGACTGTGATGTAAGCGGAGACTCTGAAGGTGGACTCTGATGTAAGGGGGGGGGGGGGCTCATAATGTGGACTTTGATGTAAGGGCAGACTCTGAAGGTGGATTCTGATGTAAGGGGGACTTTGATGTGGACTTTGCTGTAGGGGGGACTCATAAGGTGGACTATGATGTAAGGGGAGACTCTGAAGGGGGACTCTGATGTAAGGGGGGGGCTCATAATGTAGACTTTGATGTAAGGGGAAACTCACAAGGCAGACTCTGATGTAAGGGGGGGACTTTGATGTACAGTGGAACCAAAAGGTGGACTCTGATGTAAGGGAGGACTCATAAGGTAAACTCTGATGTAAGGGGAGACTCTGAAGGTGGACTCTGATGTAAGGGGGCTCATAATGTGGACTTTGATGTAAGGGGGGACTCATAAGGTGGACTCTGATATAAGGGGGGATTCCTAAGGCAGACACTGATGTAAGGGGGACTCTCAAGTATGCTGGGACTCATAAGGTGAACTCAGATGTAAGGTGGGACTCTGAAGGTGGGCTCTGATGTAAGGGGGACTCCGATGTGGACTCTGATGTAAGAGGGGACTGTGATGTATGGTGGGACTCTTATATGGACTCTGTTGTAAGGTGGGACTCTGAAGAACGGTGGGACTCTTAAAATGGACTCTGATGTAAGGGGGGACTGTGATGTATGGTGGGACTCTGATATGGACTCTGTTGTAAGGTGGGACTCTGAAGAATGGTGGGACTCTTAAAGCGGACTCTGATGTAAGGGGAGACTCTGAAGGTGGATTCTGATGTAAGGGGGGCTTCAATGTGGACTTTGCTGTAGGGGGGACTCATAAGGCGGACTATGATGTAAGGGGGGACTCTGAAGGTGGACTCTGATGTAAGGGGGGGCTCATAATGTGGACTTTGATGTAAGGGGGAACTCACAAGGCAGACTCTGATGTAAGGGGGGACTTTGATGTACAGTGGAACCAAAAGGTGGACTCTGATGTAAGGGAGGACTCATAAGGTATACTTTGATGTAAGGTGGGACTCTTAAAGAGGACTCTGATGTAAGGGGAGACTCTGAAGGTGGACTCTGATGTAAGGGGGGCCTCATAAGGTGGACTCTGATATAAGGGGGATTCCTAAGGCAGACACTGATGTAAGGGGGACTCTCAAGTATGGTGGGACTCATAAGGTGAACTCTGATGTAAGGTGGGACTCCGATGTGGACTCTGTTGTAAGGTGGGACTCTGAAGAACGGTGGGACTCTTAAAGCGGACTCTGATGTAAGGGGAGATTCTGAAGGTGGATTCTGATGTAAGGGGGGCTTCAATGTGGACTTTGCTGTAGGGGGGACTCATAAGGTGGACTCTGATGTAAGGGGAGGGGGGGCTCATAATGTGGACTTTGATGTAAGGGGGAACTCACAAGGCAGACTCTGATGTAAGGGGGGACTTTGATGTACAGTGGAACCAAAAGGTGGACTCTGATGTAAGGGAGGACTCATAAGGTATACTTTGATGTAAGGTGGGACTCTTAAAGAGGACTCTGATGTAAGGGGAGACTCTGAAGGTGGACTCTGATGTAAGGGGGGCCTCATAAGGTGGACTCTGATATAAGGGGGATTCCTAAGGCAGACACTGATGTAAGGGGGACTCTCAAGTATGGTGGGACTCATAAGGTGAACTCTGATGTAAGGTGGGACTCCGATGTGGACTCTGTTGTAAGGTGGGACTCTGAAGAACGGTGGGACTCTTAAAGCGGACTCTGATGTAAGGGGAGATTCTGAAGGTGGATTCTGATGTAAGGGGGGCTTCAATGTGGACTTTGCTGTAGGGGGGACTCATAAGGTGGACTCTGATGTAAGGGGAGGGGGGGCTCATAATGTGGACTTTGATGTAAGGGGGAACTCACAAGGCAGACTCTGATGTAAGGGGGGACTTTGATGTACAGTGGAACCAAAAGGTGGACTCTGATGTAAGGGAGGACCCTTAAAGAGGACTCTAATGGAAGACGAGACTCCAATTTGGACTCTGGTGTAAGCGGGGGGGCTCATAAGTTGAACTCTGATGTATGGGGGGACTCACTCTGTTGTAAGGGGGGACTCTGATGTACATTGGGACTCATGGGGCAGTTTCTGATTGTAAGGAGGGACTTTCTTTTACTGAAGTTCTTTCTCTATAGTTCTGAGTCATATCACACTGATTCCAGAATACGTATAACATATGGACTGTATGTATGTATTATATATTGCTTATAAAGCTGATTGTTCTTAGTAGAATATGTATGCTATAGGATGTGGCCCTGGTACTAGCCCTGGCACTGGCCCTGGTCTTGGTAGTAGCCCTGGTGCTGGTACTGCCCTGGTCTTGGTACTAGCCCTGGTGCTGGTACTGCCCTGGTACTGGCCCTGGTACTAGCCCTGGCCCTGGTACTAGCCCTGGTCCTGGTATTAGCCCTGGTCCTGGTACTAGCCCTGGTCCTGGTACTAGCCCTGGTGCTGGCCCTGGTCCTGGTACTAGCCCTGGTACTGGTTCTGATACCTGCCCTGGTACTAGCCCTGGTTCTGGTACTAGCCCTGGTCCTGGTACTAGCCCTGGTACTGGCCCTGGTACTAACCCTGGCACTGGCCCTGGTACTAGCCCTGGTATTGGTCCTGGTCCTGGTACTAGCCCTTGTACTAATTCTGGTCCTGGTACTAGCCATGGTACTGCTCCTTGTACTAGTACTGGCACTTGCCCTGGTACTAGCCCTGGTTCTGGTACTAGCCCTGGTCCTAACCCTGGTACTGGTCCTGGTACTAGCCCTGGCCCTGGTACTAGCCCTGGTCCTAGTCCTGCCACTGGCCCTGGTACTAGCTCTGGTACTGGCCCTGGTACTAGCCCTGGTCCTGGTCCCGGTACTGGTCCTGGTACTAGCCCTTGTACTAATCCTGGTCCTGGTACTAGCCGTGGTACTGGTCCTGGTCCTAGCCTTGGTACTGGCCTGGTACTGGCCCTGGCACTGGTACTAGCCCTGGTACTGGCCTGATACTAGGCTTGGTACTGGTCCGGGTACTGGCCCTGGTGTTGGTACTAGCCCTGGTACTCATCCTGGTATTAGCCCTGGTACTGGCCCTGGTACTGGGATATTTGGGCCCCAGTTGTAGGACATGTATGATGTAGGGTGTAGCCCCCCCGGTATTGGAATGTTTGGGCCCCGGTTGTAGGGCATGGACTGATCCTCTTCTCTCCTGTCTTGGCAGCTCCGGCTCAGGCTCAGATTATCCATGGCAGCCAGGCCTGTGTGGACAATAATGACAATGTGAGTGAACGGGTCTACACCATCCGAGAGGGCGACACGCTGGTGCTGCAGTGCCTGGTCAACGGACATCCCCGGCCGCAGGTATCGTGCTACATTGTTATTAATCTTATATATCATTATTAGACTTTCTATAGCAAATGCATTCCAAGGGCTTTGAATGCCAATTTAGAGCGGATCTAGGAGATGAGAAATGGTCATGTGATCTCTCCTCTACCGTCTGATGAGCTGCTTGCTGGATCAGGGGTTTCCGCGACTCCTTTGCAGCACTGTGAATCTTGGTTCACAGCTCTGCCCACAGGGACTTTACATGATCTCCCTGTGTTTGTACAGATATGATTATTTTTTATTACCTCCCACAACCTCAGAATGTTCTGGGAGGTTCATTGGCTTCTGACAAACCTGGTTCCAGAGTGTGTGACTGAGGTGGGACATTAGAGTGTAAGCTCCTCTGGTGCAGAGACTGATGTGACTGTGGTGGGACATTCGATTGCAAGCTTCTCTGGTCAAGAGACTGATGTGACTGAGGTGGAACATTAGAGTATACGCTCCTCTGGCGCAGAGACTGATGTGACTATGGTGGGACATTAGATTGTAAGCTTCTCTGGTCAAGAGACTGATGTGCCTATGGTGGGACATTAGATTGTAGGCTCCTCTGGTCCAGAGACTGATGTGCCTATGGTGGGACCAGTGGTGTATCATCCATGGGTGCAGGGTGTTCACTGAACACGGGCCCTGAGGGGTTGGGGGGCCCATTGTGCACCCATGGATGATCTCTCCCTGGTTGACAGCCAGGGATGATTGGTGCTGTGTGGGCTTGCACACGGGCCCACTAATTTCATGATACGCCCCTGGGTGGGACATTCGATTTAAGCTCTTCTGGTGAAGAGACTGATGTGACTGAGGTGGAACATTAGAGTATAAGCTCCTCTGGTGCAGAGACTGATGTGACTATGGTGGGACATTAGATTGTAAGCTTCTCTGGTCCAGAAACTGATGTGCCTATGGTGGGACATTCGATTTAAGCTCTTCTGGTGAAGAGACTGATGTGACTGAGGTGGAACATTAGAGTATAAGCTCCTTTGGTGCAGAGACTGATGTGATTTAGTTTGGACATTAGAGGGTAAGTTCCTCTGGTGCAGAGACCAATGTGACTGAGGTGGGAGTTTAGTGTGTAAGCTCCTCTGCTGCAGAGACTGATGTGACTATGGGGGGACATTATCATGTAAACTCTGCTGGGACAAGGACTGATGCGACTGAGATGGTACATTAGAGTGTAAGCTTCTCTGGTGCAGAAATTGATGAGACTGAGGTGGGACTTTAGAGTGTAAGCTCCTCTAGTGCAGTGACTGTCTCAGTTCTCTCTGTATAGTACTGTGGTATATGTCAGAGCTATATAAATGTATAATAATAATATGTGGCTATGGAGAACATTAAAGTGTAAGCTCCTCTGGTACACAGACTGATATGAACATTCTGTATCTTGGTTTTGTACAAATGCACAAAAAAAATAATTGAAATATAATTCATTTAATGGAGAGCTCTTTCTCTTCGTTTTCCAGGTGCGGTGGACAAAAACAGCAGGCAGTGCCTCAGAAAAGTTCCAGGAGACCTCCATCTACAACGAGACCCTGCGCATAGAGAAGGTTCAGAGGATGCAGGGTGGCCGTTACTATTGTAAAGCCGACAATGGGGTTGGGGTCCCGGCCATCAAGTCCATTCGAGTAGATGTGCAGTGTAAGTCATTTTAAAGGCAGCCCAGAGATTCCCACAGTTCTATTGTGTGGCCAGATCTCCCGGAACCTCATCAGGTCCCAACGTGATGGGTGGCTTGTCCTGTAGAGCAAAGGAAAGGGGGGAACGTCAGACTTGGCAGCTTCCAAAACCACTGATCTTCGTAAGAGAGACCTTTGTGTCTATAAACTAGATAATCTAATCTTATGGTACTTTGCAAGAGGATGGAACATAGTTGGGTGAAGAGAATAACAAGATTAGTGCCCGTCTGGTCACTTGGGGCCAAGGGACGCCATGGAAATAAATGCTATTGGACAACCATGCCCTCCAAGCGTGGTAAGGTGGCTTAATGTCTAAATATTGTAATGCCCACCAGTCAAGCCAATTTAATTCTTGTTGTAGCATCTTTCTAGTCTCCACTAAGTTGGATTTTTTTCTGGTAGCTTAGCCATATTGGTCACCACCATGTTGGAATTATCTCTGGTAGCTTAGCCATATTGGTCACCACCATGTTGGAATTATCTCTAGTAGCTTAGCCATATTGGTCTCCACCATGTTGGCCACCACCAGATTAGGCTACTATGTAAACTTTATTGTGTAAAATTGGGATTTTGAATTCCACATTCTAATTCCATGAATTCTCCAGTTGACCGGATGTATAGGATGTGGATGGAATACCTAAATGACGTAGATGGGTTTAGCTCCTCAATCATCCATGATGGTTCCTTTGCTCTCTCAGTTCACGCCAGTTGCTTGTCACGTTGGGTCCCGAAAACGTTCACTGTTAAAGCACTAACCGCCTGTTTCTGCTTTAACAATTCACATTTAGAACTATGGGGTGAATGGAGCGGACTGTGGCCTTGTCATACTAACATCTACTCTTCACATGGACTTGGTAACATGAAGCTTCTGATGGTGACATCTCAGAGGGCTTTGTGCTGCTGCTTTGTAAAAGGCTGATCTTCCACCATTGTTCTGAAGAGCTATGTTGACCAGGAACTTGAACCTGCCAGGGGCTTAGGATCCTTCTCGCACCCGACCATCTAGACTAGGTTCAATGACTTAAAAACAGTGAGATGGGCAGAATTGAGCAAAGGGTTGGGGAGATCTCCAATAACGAACAAAGATCTCAACACATCCAGCTTATAGACAAGGACCATTCCAAAGACAGTCTTCCCTTCAGTCTTGCATCGATCATTCACTTCTGTGGTGTGGTTTTGCGTTCCAAATCAGATGTGCTGCAGTGCTTTGAGTTAGCATTGGGATGATGTTCAAATTCAACAGCACTGCAAAGAACCACATGCGGCGTCAGGCAGTTACGCACATGCTTTACCGTGAATGACTGCAACGCGCTGGTGTGAACAGTTCCTTAACCACTTCTTACCCTTAGGATGCCATAAGACGTCCTCGGATTGATTATACCGGGATATTGCCTACAACTATGGTTTGGAGGCCAGAAGAGAGATATGGGGTCTAATAGACCCCAGATCTCTCCATAAAGAGGACCTGTCATTGCCTATGCTATCACCAGGAACGCTGTTCATCTCTGGTGATAGCAATAAAGTTGATTAAAAAAATGAAAGGTACAGTTAAAAAGCACATTCTAATAAAATAAATAACTAAATGTAAAAAAATGTTTTAAAGTGATTTAAGCGCTAACGTGCATGTAGGCCCTGCACGTAAACGTCAATCACACCACACATTTGACGTATTGCCATGAACGTCAGGACAAGAGAAATAATTCTAGCACCAGACCTCCTGTGTAACTCTAAACTGGTAACCTGTAAAGGCCTTTAATGGGTCACCTATGGAGAATTTAATGTGCCCTATTTTGCCGCCATTCGACGGGCGTGACGTGACATACTTGGTATCTATTTACTTGCCGTGACATCATCTTGTACCCCAAAACTGGGTATTATATTGTGTCTCTGTGACATAAAAAAATTGCAACACCCACCATTGTATTCTCTAGGGCAGGGGTCTCCAAACTTTCTACACAAAAGGCCAGTATACTCTCCTTCAGATTGTGGGGAGGGGGCTGGGCTATGGCCAGTGGGAGTAGAGAATGCCCTGGTGTCAGTGGGAGTAAACAATGCCCTATTGTTGGTGTCAGTGGAAGGAAGGAATAATGCACCATTGTTGGTGTCATTAGGAGGAATTTTGGTGGGAGAACATATGCCCAGTAGTTAGTATCAGTTATAAGAGTTCTGCCCCATCATTGGTGTCATTGGGAAGAATAGTGCCCCCATTGTTGTTGTCATTGGGAGGAATTTTTGCCCCTTCATTGGCGTCAGTAAGCCCAGTTGCTGGTATCAGTTATAGGAATAGTACCCCATAATTGGTGTCATTTGTTAAGAATTGTGCCCCATTGTTGCTGTCATTGGGAGGAATTGTGCCCCATTGTTGGTGTCATTTGCAGGAATTGTGCCCCTTCATTGGTGTCAGTGGAAGGACATATGTCCAATTGCTGGTGTCAGTTATAGGAATAGAACCCCATCTTTGGTGTTAGTGGAAATAACTGTGTCCTTAATTTGGTGTCATTGGGAGAAATTGTGCCCCTCTGTTGGTGTTTTTGGGAGGAATTGTGCCCTGTCATTGGTGTCAGTTGCAGGACATATGCCCAATTGTTGATGTCAGTGGAAGGAATGGTGCTCCATTGTTGGTGTCATTGGGAGGAATTGTGCCCCATTGTTGGTGTCAGTGTTAAGGCATATGCCCAATTGTTGGTGTCATTGGGGTGAACTGTGCTCCATCCTTGGTGTCATTTAGAGAAATTGTGCCCCTTTGTTGGTGTCATTGGGTGGAATTTTGCACCATTGATTGTGTCATTGGGAGGAATTATGTCCCTTCATTGGTGTCAGTGGAAGGACATATGCCCAATTGTTGGTGTCAGTTATAGGAATAGTACCGCTTCATTTGGAAGAATTGTGCCCCACTGTTGGTGTCATTATGAGTAATTGTACACCTTGATTAGTGTTAGTGGGAGAACATATTCCCAGTTGTTGGTATCCATTTTAGGAATAGTACCTTGTCGTTGGTATCAATGGGAGGAATTGTGCCCCTTTGTTGGTGTGATTGGGAGGAATTGTGCCCCTTCATTGGTGTCAGTGGGAGGACATGTGCTCAATTGTTGGCATCAGTTTTAGGAATACTACCCCTTCATTGGTGTCATTGGAAAGAATAGTGCCCTATCTTTGGTGTCATTGGGAGGAATTGTGCCCCTTCAGTGTCAGTGGAAGGATATATGCCCAATTTCTGGTGTTAATGGGAGGACACATGCCAAATTGTTGGTGCCAGTGGATGAAATAGTGCCCCAGGGGCCCGATAAAAGCAAGCTAAGGGCCACATCCAGCCCCTGGGCCGCAGTTTGGAGACCACTGACAATGTTTGGGGGTTCTAAGTAACCTCCAAGCAGATTTCTACACGTAGGAGAGAAATGTCAGCATTGGCCTGGGTGGTAAGTAGTTAATCAATAACCAATACCTGGCACTAACATGGCGGCAACACATCGCTGCCACTCATTGCACAAGCAAAAGTCAAGCCTGCATATTTGATGATCACCAAGGGCACCGCACGATGTGTCCCAAAAAACGAATGTTAAGCAGATCGCGCGGCTCGCGTGCATCGATTGACTTTGTGCTCCTGCAACGCTGATGAAGGCTTTTTTCTTTTTGTCTAGCAAAGATGCGTCGCTGGCAGGGTGTCGGAGACGAGGGGATCTCTTTAGCGCGGTGCCAGCTGCCTTGGCATATTTTCTTGCCGTGTGATCTCACGGCTCAGCGGCACCTTGTTGGGATGAGATGTGGAACAGGAGACAAGCGGCGGTGGGGGGGAAGGTACGACGATCCGCAGCCATCTGTCCCCGCGGATGATGTGCAGCTTCCGGAAAATTTCACATCTCGCCGCCATCGAGGCAGATCAGTCGTGCGCCCCCCCCCCCTCAGTTCACCGGCTGCCTCCTGGCACGCCGCACCCTCGCCGCTTCCAATTTCATTTCCGACGCGACCCAAGCTGGACTTCCAGCTGACAGTCCCAACAGTCGCCGTGTCTCAACGCAGCCGCCTCGTTATCCTGATTTGATAAGACCTCCCCGGGACGCCGCCGCGCTTTATTTCCTTTTTTAATCGAAGCGAAGACAATCGGCACCTTTCCTTTCCTGTAAACGAAATGGCGTTTTCCGCCACGGTGGGGGGATGGGGTCTCCGGAAAATTGCCGCGGGCTGCGGAACATCGGAGTAACAGCCGGACTCTGACATTCATCTCCTGGGCCCAGCGGGGCGGCAAGAGAAGTCATTATTCTTCAGGCCGATTGGGGTTTCGGCTTTCAGAGTCACAAAGCCCTGAAGAAACGGAAGACGTTCTCCACCCTGAACGGCATTTAGGCCGGGTCTACCGCTAGCGTCGCACGAACGCCGCCGTTTTTACGTGATTTTGCGCATTTTTGCATCTGGTCATTTAAATGGGCTTCCCTATATATAAGCTCCGGCACCTTTTTGGGCGTCAAGCCTCGCGCGTTTTGGCGCATTTGGGGTGCAGCTAACGGTGAATATCGCCGCAAATGCGTCGTGCGTTTTTTTTCACGCGTTCTGTGGATCGCATGCTTTGGCGGGCATTCGCAGAACACTTAGATGGGAATGGAGCCAGCGTAGAAGAAAGATGTGAAGGGAGCCAACGCAGGTGAAACATGTGAATGGAGCCAGCGCAACAAAAAAGAAAGAGGGCGCCACCATCAAGTGCCATCAGTTATTAATCAATATAAGACATGAGCACTGCCGAAACATTTGTTTGTTTGTTTGTTTTTTCGGAAATTCAAAAATTCTGAATTCAAACATTCAAAAAGTCTGAAATTCGGAAATTCGAAAATTTGAAAATCTGGAAATGCGAAATATTCCTATTACATGGGATGTCTCCATAAAGAGGACCGGTCATCCTTATTCCTATTACATGGGATGTCTCCATAAAGAGGACCGGTCATCCCTTATTCCTATTACATGGGATGTCTCCATAAAGAGGACCTGTCATCCCTTATTCCTATTACATGGGATCTCTCCATAAAGAGGACCGGTCATCCTTATTCCTATTACATGGGATCTCTCCATAAAGAGGACCGGTCATCCTTATTCCTATTGCATGGGATGTCTCCATACAGAGGACCGGTCACCCCTTATTCCTATTACATGGGATGTCTCCATAAAGAGGACCTGTCATCCCTTATTCCTATTACATGGGATGTCTCCATAAAGAGGACTGGTCATCCTTATTCCTATTACATGGGATCTCTCCATAAAGAGGACCGGTCATCCTTATTCCTATTACATGGGATCTCTCCATAAAGAGGACTGGTCATCCTTATTCCTATTACATGGGATCTCTCCATAAAGAGGACCGGTCATCCTTATTCCTATTACATGGGATCTCTCCATAAAGAGTAAAACTAAAATAAAATAAGATATTTTTTTTTAAGCGCCCCCCCATCCCTGCATGCAGAAGTGAAAACATGAAAACGGTGTTCACACCACACATGTGAGGTATCGCCGCGATCGTTAGAGTGAGACCAATCATTTTAGCACCAGACCTCCTCTGTAACTCTAAACTGGTAACCTATAAAAATGTTTACAGCATCGCCCATGGAGATTTTTAAGTATCGTAGTTTGGCGCCATTCCATGGGCGGGCGCAATTTTAAAGCGTAACATGTTGGGTATCTATTTACTCGGTGTAACATCAACTTTCACATTATACAATAGAATTGGGGTAAATATTGTGTTTTGTTTTCTTTATTCACGAAAAAAATTGCATTTGAAAAACTGCTGCGCAAATACCGTGTGACATAAAAAATTGCAACGATCGCCATTTTATTCTCTGGGGTCTCTGCTAAAAAAGAGATACTTGGGGGGTCTAAGTAATTTTCTAGCAAAAAAAAAAAACAAATTTTGATTTAAACTTATAAACAAAAAATGTCAGAAAAGGCCGGGTCAGCACCTGTTAGTGGTTCAGGAGAACGCAGCACCCCCCCAAGACGGCGGTCCATGTTCTGCGCAGGTTCTGGCTCCGGTCGGCGCCTCTCATCCGGGAAGATCAGCTTTTTACATCTGAAATGTTCTTTGTGTCTCCAGGGAGGGTCCGCTCATCAGACTGAAAGGGGTCAGGGGGGGGGAGGGGGGGCGCGGGGGGGTGACTCACCAAAGAGGATTATTCACTTACTGATTAGAGCGACAAAAACCAGGATCACCACCGCCCTACAGGGTGACATCCCATTGATCACTTCCATCCATTTGATTAATTAATTTATCTTCTTATCGGATTACCGGAGCTTTTCTACAAGAATTCTCACACTTTATATTAACCCCCGAAACCCCACACACTTCACTACAAACCACTAATGATACATTGTATACAGAGGGGGTGATACATTGTATACAGAGGGGGTGATACATTGTATACAGAGGGGTGATACATTGTATACAGAGGGGGTGATACATTGTATACAGAGGAGGGTGATACATTGTATACAGAGGGGTGATACATTGTATACAGAGGGGGTGATACATTGTATACAGAGGGGGTGATACATTGTATACAGAGGAGGGTGATACATTGTATACAGGGGGGTGATACATTGTATACAGAGGGGGTGATACATTGTATACAGAGGAGGGTGATACATTGTATACAGGGGGGGATACATTGTATACAGAGGAGGTGATACATTGTATACAGAGGGGGTGATACATTGTATACAGAGGGGTGATACATTGTATACAGAGGGGGTGATACATTGTATACGGAAAGGGGTGATACATTGTATACAGAGGGGGTGATACATTATATACGGAAAGGGGTGATACATTGTATACAGAGGGGGTGATACATTGTATACAGAGGGGGTGATACATTGTATACAGAGGGGGTGATACATTGTATACAGAGAGGGGATACATTGTATACAGAGGAGGGTGATACATTGTATACAGAGGGGGTGATACATTGTATACAGAGGAGGGTGATACATTGTATACAGAGGAGGGTGATACATTGTATACAGAGAGGGTGATACATTGTATACAGAGAGGGGATACATTGTATACAGAGGAGGGTGATACATTGTATACAGAGGAGGGTGATACATTGTATACAGAGGGGGGTGATACATTGTATACAGAGGGGTGATACATTGTATACAGAGGGGGTGATACATTGTATACAGAGAGGGGATACATTGTATACAGAGGGGTGATACATTGTATACAGAGGGGATGATACATTGTATACAGAGGGGATGATACATTGAATACAGAGGGGATGATACATTGAATACAGAGGGGGTGATACATTGTATACAGAGGGGATGATACATTGAATACAGAGGGGGTGATACATTGTATACAGAGGGGTGATACATTGTATACAGAGGGGATGATACATTGAATACAGAGGGGGTGATACATTGTATACAGAGGGGATGATACATTGTATACAGAGGGGATGATACATTGAATACAGAGGGGGGTGATACATTGTATACAGAGGGGATGATACATTGTATACAGAGGGGGGATATATTGTAAACAGAGCGGGTGATGCATTGTATACAGAGAGGGGATACATTGTATACAGAGGGGGTGATACATTGTATACAGAGGGGGTGGATACATTGTATACAGAGAGGGGCGATAAATTGTTTACAGAGGGGGGATACATTGTAAACAAAGGGGATGATACATTGTATACCGAGGGGGGTGATACATTGTAAACAAAGGGGGTGATATATTGTATACAGAGAGTGAATAGAGGGGGTGATGCATGGTATACAGAGTGTGAACAGACGGTGGGTGATACATTGTATATAGAGGGGGTGATACATTGTATGCAGAGTGTGAACAGAGGGGGTGATACATTGTCGGGTCTGGTAAGGATTTAGAGGGGAGCCCCACGCCACAAACAAAATGTCGTGACCCCCCCCCCCAATCCATACCAGACCATTATCTGAGAATGCAGCCCGGCAGGTCAGGAAAGGGAGGGGATGAGCGAGCGTCCCCCCTCTCCAGGACCATACCAGGCTGCATGCCCTTAACATAAGGGGGAGTGCCACCCCAAAGCACCTTGTCCCCATGTTGATGTGGACAAGGACCTCTTCCCCACAACCCTGTACAGGGGAGGGCTGGCAGCCTTAGGCCTGGGGGGGGGGGGCAAGTCCAGTCAAGTGGCCCATTGAACCACTGAATCAGCTCACCATCCATGCCCACCTGGTTTTGTAACAGATATTGATGTTATTGGGCAAGACAAATATGAAACATTGTGGTAACATAAGTTAATGTTAATAGCAACAAAGGAAGTTTAACAAAAATAATGCATCAATGTAGCCTCACCAGTGCCCATCAATGCAGCCTAAGCAGTGCCCATCAATACAGCCTCATCAGTGCCCATCAATGCAACCTCACCAGTGCCCATCAATGCAGCCTTATCAGTGCCCATTAGCTCAGCCTCATCAGAGCCCATCAATGCAGCCTCACCAGTGCCCATCAAAGCAGCGTCACCAGTGCCCATCAATGCAGCCTCATCAGTGCCCATCAATGTTGACTCTTAAGTGCCCATCAATGCAGCCTCACCAGTGCCCATCAGCTCAGCCTCATTCAGTGCCAATCGGTGCAGCCTGATCAGTGCCCATCTCTGCAGCCTCACCAGTGCAGACAGTGCCCACCAGTGCAGCCTGATCAGTGCCCATCAATGCAGCCTAACCAGTGCAGTGCCCATCAGTGCAGCCTGATCAGTGCCCATCAGTGTAGCCTGATCAGTGCCCATCAATGCAGCCTGATCAGTGCCCATCAATGCCGCCTAATCAGTGCCCATCAATGCAGCCTGATCAGTGCAGAAAATGCCCATCAACGCAGCCTCACCAGTGTGCCCATCCCATCAGCTCAGCCTTACCTGTGCCCATCAATGCAGCCTGATCAGGCACCAGTGCCCATCAGCGCAGCTTTGTCAGTGCCCATCAATGCAGCCTGATCAGTGCCAAACAATACAGTCTGATCAGTGTCCATCAATGTAGCCTCACCAGTGCAGAAAGTGCCCATCAGTGTAGCCTGATCAGTGTCAAACAATGCAGCCTAATCAGTGCCTATCAATACAGCCTCACCAGTGCAGTGCCCATCAGTGCAGAATGATCAGTGCCCATCAACGCAGCCTGATCAGTGCCCATCAATGCAGCATCACCAGTGGAGTGCGTGCTTATCAGTGCAGCCTGATCAGTGCCCATCAATGCAGCGTCACCAGTGCAGTGCGTGCTCATCAGTGCAGCATGATCAGTGCCCACCAGCGCAGCCTCACCAATGCAGAGAGTGCCCATCCGTGCAGCCTAATCAGTGCCCATCAATGCAGCCTCACCAGTGTCCATCAGTGCAGCATGATCAGTGCCCATTAATGCAGCCTCACCAGTGCCCATCAATGCAGCATCACCAGTGCCCATCAGTGCCCATCAGTGCAGCCTCATCAGTGCCCATCAATGTAGACTCATCAGTGCCCATCAATGCAGCCTCACCAGTGCCCATCAGCTCAGCCTCATTCAGTGCCAATCATTGCAGCCTGATCAGTGACCATCAGTGCAGCCTCACCAGTGCAGACAGTGCCCACCAGTGCAGCCTGATCAGTGCCCATCAATGCAGCCTAACCAGTGCAGTGCCCATCAGTGCAGCCTGATCAGTGCCCATCAGTGTAGCCTGATCAGTGCCCATAACACAGCCTGATCAGTGCCCATCAATGCTGCCTGATCAGTGCAGAAAATGCCTATCAACGCAGCCTCACCAGTGTGCCCATACCATCAGCTCAGCCTTACCTGTGCCCATCAATGCAGCCTGATCAGGCACCAGTGCCCATCAGCGCAGCTTTGTCAGTGCCCATCACTGCAGCCTGATCAGTGCCAAACAATACAGCCTGATCAGTGTCCATCAATGTAGCCTCACCAGTGCAAAAAGTGCCCATCAGTGTAGCCTGATCAGTGCCTATCAATGCAGCCTAATCAGTGCAGACAGTGCCCATCAGTATACGCTGATCAGTGCCCATCAATGCAGCCTGATCAGTGCAAACAGTGCCCACCAACGCAGCCTGATCAGTGCAAACAGTACCCATCAACGCAGCCTGATCAGTGCCCATCAATGCAGCGTCACCAGTGCAGTACGTGCTCATCAGTGCAGACTGATCAGTGCCCAGCAATGCAGCGTGTGCTAATCAGTGCAGCCTGATCGGTGCCCACCAGTGCAGCCTCACCAATGCAGAGAGTGCCCATCAGTGCAGCCTGATCAGTGCCCATCAATGCAGCCTCACCAGTGTCCATCAATGCAGCATGATCAGTGCCCATTAATGCAGCCTCACCAGTGCCCATCAATGCAGCATCACCAGTGCCCATCAGTGCAGCCTCATCAGTGCCCATCAATGTAGACTCATCAGTGCCCATCAATGCAGCCTCACCAGTGCCCATTAGCTCAGCCTCATTCAGTGCCAATCATTGCAGCCTGATCAGTGACCATCAGTGCAGCCTCACCAGTGCAGACAGTGCCCACCAGTGCAGCCTGATCAGTGCCCATCAATGCAGCCTAACCAGTGCAGTGCCCATCAGTGCAGCCTGATCAGTGCCCATCAGTGTAGCCTGATCAGTGCCCATAACGCTGCCTGATCAGTGCCCATCAATGCAGCCTGATCAGTGCAGAAAATGCCTATCAACGCAGCCTCACCAGTGTGCCCATACCATCAGCTCAGCCTTACCTGTGCCCATCAATGCAGCCTGATCAGGCACCAGTGCCCATCAGCGCAGCTTTGTCAGTGCCCATCACTGCAGCCTGATCAGTGCCAAACAAT
>BLSH010200699.1:203002-225502 GCA_018402905.1 Glandirana rugosa | reverse complement strand
TGTCCACAAATGATTTAAAGCCACTTTGTGAGCACCAAATGCCTTTGCAAACTCAGCTATCACCTTGTAAAAGTAGCAGTGACATCATCACTGTGTTGTGCATAGCCTGTGCAGAGAGAACTGTGGGAGGGGCCGGTAGACCCCACCCACTACAGAAAACGACAGGAAGGGGCGGAGACAAGACCAGTCTTCCTGCACAAGCAGAGGGGGCAGCAGTGAGCGGTCTTTATTACAGGAAGCCCCACACTGGATTACTGCACAGATCTGGAAGAAATACACAAAGCTCACCGAGATTGAAGAAGAAGACACGGGACCGATGGATTTAGACAATATTTGCTGATCCCGGAGTTCAGCTTCTTCCAGCTGATTTCTGTTTTATGTCTAGAAGTGGATTCCAGAGAATATTGTTGACCCGAGAGTCCGCGGTCCCGAGACTCTGAAATATTGATAGACTCCGGACATCTGGATCTCGGCAAGAGCAGGATAAAAATATTTTCCAAATTCAGCTGCAATGCTGCAGAGACATCTTTGTGTATTCTATCCGGATCTTTCCATGCCCACTGAGACAAAAAGTTACAACATTTATGTGAAAAGTCTGCCAACAACATTCTCATCAATGTACATAAATATACCGGAATACAATATATAAATATACCGGAATATACAGGGTATATATTACACATTCTTTTATTTAATATATATTTTTCTGGTATAAAAATACCAGAATTAAATATATAAATATACCAGAATATACTATATAAAAATAAAAGAATGAAATATGTAAATATACTGGATTATAATATATAAATATTCTAGCATATAATGTATAAAAATACCAGAAACAAATATGTAAATATTTGAGAATTTAATATGTAAATATACCAGACTATACTATATAAAAATAAAATCATGAAATATATAAATATACCGGAATACAATATATGAATATACAGGAATATATACGGTATATATTACACATTCTTTTATTTAATATACCAGACTATAATATACAAAAATAAAATAATTAATTCTATTAATATACTGGAATATAATATATAAATATACCAGAATATAATAAATAAAAAATAAAGGAATGCATTACAGTATGTAAACATACTGGAATATAATATATGCCAGAATATAATAGGTAAAAATACCAGAAACAAATATGTAAATATTTGAGAATTAAATATTTAAATATACCAGACTATAATATATAAACATAAAATAAATATGTAAATATACTGGAATATAATATATAAATATACCAGAATATAACATATCATTTTGCCAAAATAAAATATATAAATATATCAGAACATAATATGTAAATATATCAGTATATAATATATAAATATACCAGAATATAATATAAAATGATACCGGGACACCTCTCTATATGCCAGGTTATATTCCTAAATAGAGGAACAGATCTTTGTTGCCTGACAGCTGATGTCTTCTATATGCCAGAAATTAGGTGGTTAAAGAAG
This sequence comes from Glandirana rugosa, assembly GCA_018402905.1. Classification (NCBI taxonomy): domain Eukaryota; kingdom Metazoa; phylum Chordata; class Amphibia; order Anura; family Ranidae; genus Glandirana; species Glandirana rugosa. The sequence continues at coordinate 224,012 of BLSH010200699.1, read as the reverse complement.
AAGTCTAAGGAGGTTTGGCCCCAGTCATTTTAGAGTAATGACCTGATTTCTAAGACCACAGATCTTCAACTATCACTGGTGAGTCATTGCAACAGAAGTTTTCGGTTTGTTGGAGGATTCTGTGGTGGTTTTGGTTAACTTTGTAGTTTTCTTGCCTTTCAGGTGGCTTGGTTGATGGATTTGTTGGTAGTTTCTTTGGCGGTTTGGTTAGTGGCTTGGTTGGTGGCTTACCTGGTGGTTTGGTTGGTGGGTGGGCCAATCGGTGAAATTACTGTATTTGTGTAGACGTTTGAGTTTGATTAGTTGATGATTCACCTGGTTGATAAGTAAAGGTACCCATATGTGGCTCGAATTGCATCCGGTTCCTGCTGACTTGGCCAAAATTCCAGCTGTGGGTGACCCGGCTGGCACTACCCAGATAGATAAAATTTGAATGAAAATTTGAAGGGGCTATCAGATGAAGTCACTGTTTGGTATTCATGCAGTCGCATGAATTCTTCTATCCATATTGTTTCCCTGAATGGATGAATCTATTGATTTTTTTTTATTTGCCTAATTTCATAGCTGAATTTTTGATTAATAGGTGGAATCACTCTTTTGGGTGTAGATTGGCTAGTTATTTGAGGAGGTGATGGTTGGTTGGGTGGTTGGTTAGTTGAGGAGGTGACTGTTGGTTGGCTGGGTAGTTGAGGAGGTGACTGTTGGTTGGCTGTTTGGTTGAGGAGGTGACTGTTGGTTGGCTGGTTAGTTGAGGAAGTGACTGTTGGTTGGCTGGTTAGTTGAGGAGGTGACTGTTGGTTGACTGTTTAGTTGAGGAGGTGACTGTTGGTTGGCTGGGTAGTTGAGGAGGTGACTGTTGGTTGGCTGTTTAGTTGAGGAGGTGACTGTTGGTTGGCTGGGTAGTTGAGGAGGTGACTGTTGGTTTGCTGTTTAGTTGAGGAGGTGACTGTTGGTTGGCTGGGTAGTTGAGGAGGTGACTGTTGGTTGGCTGTTTAGTTAAGGAGGTGACTGTTGGTTGGCTGGGTAGTTGAGGAGGTGACTGTTGGTTGGCTGGGTAGTTGAGGAGGTGACTGTTGGTTGGCTGTTTAGTTGAGGAGGTGACTGTTGGTTGGCTGGTTAGTTGAGGAGGTGACTGTTGGTTGGCTGGTTAGTTGAGGAGGTGACTGTTGGTTGACTGGTTAGTTGAGGAGATGACTGTTGGTTGGCTGTTGGTATACCCAAGAAAAGACTGTCTGATTGACTGCAGTTACTTGAATAACTATCTGGTGTGTCGGTTTTGTTTGGTAAGTAAGCAATATGGTTAGATGGCTAGTTATTGAAAATACTCCTAATAAGGTGAGTTGGTTGGTTCCTGAACTTATTGGTTGGTGTAGCTTATGGCTTGTCATAGTTTTTCCTCTTCACATTTCTTTTCAGTTCTCATGCCATGCTGAGATCTCCAATAATAAATCAATAAAATGAAATGTGACAAAGCTTATAACCACCCCTGTGACCCTGCCTTCCAGATCTAGATGAACCCATCCTTACCGTTCACCAGACCATCAGTGATGTGAGAGGGAGTTTCTACCAGGAGAAGACCGTCTTCCTGCGATGTACTGTCAGCTCCAATCCACCCGCCCGCTTCATCTGGAAACGAGCCACTGAGACCTTGTCACAAAGCCAGGACAATGGGGTGGACATCTATGAACCTCTCTACACACAGGTATGATATGTTTATGCATCAATGAATTGCTTGCTAGCAGCTGGGAGCTAGTTGTGGAAAACTATTCAGATCAGGAAATGTCATCAGAAGCAACCAACCCTGCTTCCCACCATTGAAGGGGCAGGTTAGAAAACAATGGGGTCAGGGTAGGGGTTAGCCTTAAATTAAAGGCTCCCGATTGGCCGAGAGGAGAAGCGATCCTATTGGCCGCCTAGGAGGAGGAAGGAGGAGATGCATGATGGAAGCCGTCGTGATGCAGAGGAGGAGGAGAAGCAGGGTAAGCCACCGCCCACCGCCCACCACCCGGAGGAAGCAATGTCAGCGACCTAGATGGGGTAAGTGCGGGACTGGTGACCCAACCGACCGGGGGGTGGCTGTGGGTGCATTGTTTGCTGCCCCCTCCCTCCAAAAAAAATATACCACCAGCCGCCACTGACAGAAAGGACCCTGGCCCTGATCCCCCGGGAGCAAGGATCCTGACAGGGACTGGGGTACTCGTGAACAACTGGCTGAAACCAGGCACCTTTCTTTGGGAGTCAGAGCCAACCCAAGTTTTAAGCGGGGCTCTCCTGAAGGTAGACCCCAAAAGGCCACGTGACCTTATCCCCAAGTCGTTCAGGGCAAATCCGAAGACCTACACCCTACTAATCGGGGTTGAGTAAAGTGCTTACGTGCTGTGCAAAAAGTGTAAGTGACACAACAAGTAAAAAAGGGGAGGGGGAAGGTGACAAGTGCTTCAAAGTGACAATGTGCTAGACAGTAGCCAGAATAAAAAATAACCCCGGTCCTAGCCAAAAGGCCAGGCCCTGAAGGCAGGTGAGAAAATGGATGGGCTCAGGGCGCAGTGCTCTGTGCTCCAAGCCCACCCTTTTTTGTGGCCAATTAGAGCCTCAGGCTCTAATCATGTGCTTCTAAAAAGAAAATAACCCCATTGGAATCCATGCGTCCGGCACCCTGCATGTAGATTAGGGGCCGGGCGCATGGATTAGGGGGCGGCGCCACTGTGCCCCGTATTCACGGCCCGCCACTGCTTTCTGTTCAGAGGAGGACCTGTGCACTTTTTTGTGTGCTCATGTTTTTATGCACCTGGTGCTATGTTTTGTGAGCGCGTTTCACTACACCATGTAACTTCAAAAAAAATAAAGAGAGAGAGAAGCCAGGGGCTGACTCAAAAACTAAAATTTCCCTTTTGAGTTCACTGACCCTTTAAGTCATTCCTGTCAGTTTAGTACTCGTCAATTTAGGAGGTGACATGGCAGTCACCTCCAGTTGGGAATTAGGGCAGGGAGATTTCACTGTTGGAGTATACAAGACATAACGAAGACGCTATCTCAGCTATCAAGCTTCACGTTAAATAACTAAAGTTTCCATTTTGAGTGGACTGATCCTTTAACACTTTCATTCCATGTCGCTTTTGGAGATGACATGGCAGTAGGGTAGAGATAGGATGTACAGCGCTCCTCTTTTTCTCCTGGACGGAGTTTTCTCTGAAGTCCTACTTCTGACTGAATGTCAAGAGTTTTGGAATGTATTTAGAAATCCCTACATTTTCTTATTCCTATTCCTAAGTCCATATCAGGCCTCATTGCCCAGTTCCTGTACTGAACCAGTATTACTAATGAGCGAATCTGCTGTAGCTCGGTTAAACCTGAGTTTGAGGAATTCAAAAGGAATTTTGACTAACTCAAATTTTAAACTTGAATTGTATTAAAGTCAATGGGTGTCATATTTGATGTTCACTTTTGACCCTTTGGAGGGCTGTTAGGCAAGCAACAGTCACCCAAAATGCTCTTCCCCACAAATTTAAATTCAATATTGGTAAATTTGATTGCATTCAAATTTGAATCAAATTAGAGTTTTTATTGTGGAACATGTCTTTGAAGGGTCCTATTTATCCAGGTCTTCACATAGCTAATAGTAGTTAATCACATTTAACTAGGCTTGTTCTGTAATGTTGAAGATGTTTCATAGCTTATCCAAGCCACTTATTCGGTTCTAATGAGTGTCAGGAAGATTTTCCAAAATTTACAGTATATCCAATTAGGTAGCACCAACACTCTAATCCAACCACTATGGAACGAGCCAAGGCAGATGTTGATTGTCCAAGAACAGGATGGGAGGTGTGAAAGTTGTGGAACCACCATGTTCTAGTGAAATAATCCCATCCTGGCTGTCAAGAGATCTGCATCAGAGGTAATCCTTTTATTCGCATGGCAGAAGGTGAAAATTGTTGTCAAATCTCCAGCATAGAGCTGTTAAACTGGCATTATACAGGGTGGGCCATTTATATGGATACACCTTAATAAAATGGGAATGGTTGGTGATATTAACTTCCTGTTTGTGGCACATTAGTATATGTGAGGGGGGAAACTTTTCAAGATGGGTGGGGACCATGGCGGCCATTTTGAAGTTGGCCATTTTTAATCCAACTTTTATTTTTTCAATAGGAAGAGGGTCATGTGACAAATCAAACTTATTGGGAATTTCACAAGAAAAACAATGGTTGTGTGAAGAGTGGGAGAAGAGGGTTGCATTGACAATCCAACACAATGGGCAGCACATTGAACACATTTTATAAGTGGTCAGAAACTTGTAAATAACTAAAGTTACATTAAAACCAAGCACACCATTGTTTTTCTTGTGAAATTCCCAATAAGTTTGATGTGTCACATGACCCTCTTCCTATTGAAAAAACAAAAGTTGGATTCAAAATGGCCGACTTAAAAATGGCCGCCATGGTCCCCACCCATCTTGAAAAGTTTCCCCCCTCACATATACTAATGTGCCACAAACAGGAAGTTAATATCACCAACCATTTCCATTTTATTAAAGTGTATCCATATAAATGGCCCACCCTGTCTATGGAAGACACATGGTTTTGAAGGCCTCCACCACTGTTTAGAGATGGCCGTTCCAGTTTGACGTAGCCGGCCTCTTTCATGCCTATTGTGTCCAGTTGTCCTCTCTATCCAAAATCTGCACCTTACTGTCCTCCAAAGATTGTTGGAGTATATTCCTGACACTCACTAGAACTGTAGAATTGGCTTGGATAAGCTGCAGAATGTCTTCCATATTACTGAACAAGTCCAGTTGATTGTGATTATCTACTACTAGATACAGTATATTGTGGAACAATTCCTGAATAACCACAAAAAAGGGAAAAGTCTCATAGTTTTGTACATTTCTTGAAGGATCTGTACTTGATTCCAGAGTGCAGAGATCAAACAGGCATTTGGTAAAGCTCCAAACAGTAGAAAACCTTCAACTACACATGATGCTGAAGGCCCCCACCACTGTTTAGATTACACTGTTTGTTCTGATTGATGTAGATGGCCTCTTTAATGCCTCTTGCAAACTAGTTGTCCTTTATATCTAAAATCTGCATTTTACTGTCCTCAAAAGAATATTAGTGAATGTTCCTGACACTCATTAGAATGCTAGAAGCTGGGAACAAGCTAAGGTATGCCTTCAATATTGCAGAACAAGTCCAGCTGACTGTGACTAACTACTACGAGACAGATTGTGGAACAATTCCTGAATAACCACAAAAAGGGAAATGCCCCCACGTTTTTTAAAGTTTATGAAGGTCTCTCAGATTATCTGTACTTTCTTCCAGAGTGCAGGGGCCCAACAGGCAGGGCCGGCCCTACCATGGGCCCCAGTGGGTCCATTGGACCCAGGCAGCACTTAAAGAGGAAGTAAACCCTGATGGGGTTTGCTTCCTCTATATTTCCCTGCAAAGTAGAAGCATAATGGGCTACTGTGCATCGCAGAGTAGCCCACTATGTGTCACTTACATGAAAACAAAGCCTGCGATTTCCCCCATCTTCAGCCCCTCTTCCTTCCGGGGCCGTGACTCCAGCTCTGTGACTGGCCGGAGCCGTGTGACGTCACTCCCGTGCATGCGCGCGAGAGCCGCCAGTCACGGCACAATCTCAGTGAATTAACGGCACGGAGGTCGTTTCTTCACTGCACATGTGTCTAAATGACGTTGGCACATCTAGTACACTGCATGTCTCCTAAACCGTGCAGGTTTAGGAGATATGCAGGGCACCTACAGGTAAGCCTTAATATAGGCTTACCTGTAGGTTAAAGTGGTTTTCACAGGTTGACAACCACTTTAAGAGGGGCAGCGAATTGAACCACAACCGCCTCTCTTCTTCTATTTACCCAGCAAATTGATGACCAAATTGCCTCTATACTATCCTAGCCTGCCTATATACTACCCTAGCCTGTCCCTATACTGTCCTAGCCTGTCTATATACTGCCCTACCCTGCCCCTATACTTCCCCAGGCAGCCCCTTGGAATTGAACATAATGGGATGTCATATAATCTTGCATATAGACAAGGTGCTGTTGCATGTAAATCTGACTTCCTGATAAATTTAATTTTAATTTTTAATTATCATGATATAAAATAATGGATGTGGGGGCCTTTTGATGGGAGTGATTTTTTTCTTTGGGGGGAGACAGCATTTCATTCTTGGACTTAGGCAGCACAATGTCTTGGACCAGCCCTGCCAACAGGCATTTGGGAAAGCTCCCAGCAGTAGAAAACCCTCAATTACAAATGATGTTGAAGGCCCCCACCACTGTTTAGAGATGTTTGTTCTGATTGATGTACATGGCCTCTTTCATGCCTCTTGTAAACCAGTTGTCCTCTCTATCCAAAATCTGCACCTTACTGTCCTCAAAAGACTTAGTATATGTTCCTGACACTATGGAACGTCTTCAGTATTACAGAACAAGTCCAGTTGACTGTGACTAACTACTATTAGATATATTGTGGACAAATTCCTGCATAACAACAAAAAAGAAAATGTCTCCACGTTCTTCGTAGTTTCTGAATGTTTTCTCAGAGGATCTGTGCTTTCCTCCAGATTGAAGAGTTATAACAGGCTTTCGTTAAAGCTCCCAACAGTAGGATACCTTCAATTACAAATGGTGTTGAAGGTGTCGAAGGTCTCCACTACTGTTTGGAGATGTTTGTTCCGATAGATTGGATGGCCTCTTTCATACCTCTTGTGACCCAGTTGTCCTCTCTATCCAAAATCTGCACCTCACAGTCCTCAAAAAATTGTTGGGTATGTTCCTGGCACTCATTAAAACTGAAGAAGTGGCTTGGAAAAGCTACAGAATGTCTTCAACATTACAAAAAAGGAAATGTCTCCACGCTTCTCGTAGTTTCTGAGCGTTTCTCATAGGATCTGTTTTTTTTCTTCCAGAGTGCAGAGGTTAAACAGGCATTTAGTAAAGCTCCCAACAGTAGACAACCTTCAATTACAAAAGGTGCTGAAGGCCCCCACCACTGTTTAAAGATGTTTATTTCGATTGATGTAGATGACTTCTTTCATGCCTCTTGCGAACCAGTTGTCCTCACTATCCAAAATCTGCACCTCACTGTCCTGGAATGATTGTTGGCAGGGGAGGGCCGGGCCAGGGGGGGCGCCAACTAACTGCAAGCAGAGGGGGGGGCAGTGCCCAGGGCTGGCCCTACCATGGATGATGTCTATTATAGGAGTCGGTCCAGGAGGTGGGACTTCGTATGACAGCGTCCGCACCAGGTCCGCTCTTTGTAATCCTTCGGCTCTCCTCTCTCTGCATTGCAGACTGCATTGGATGGGCACTGGTGAGGCTGCATTGATGGGCACTGATCAGGCTGCATTGATGGGCACTGATCAAGCTGCGCCGATGGGCACTGGCAAGGCTGCATTGATGGGCACTGATGAGGCTTAGCTGATGTGTACTGGTGAGGCTGCATTGATGGACACTGGTGAGGCTGCATTGATAAGCACTGGTGAGGCTAAGCTGATGGGCACTGATGAGGCTGCAGGGCACTGATCAGACTGCATTGATGGGCACTGAGGCTGCTTTGATGGGCACTGATGAGGCTGCATTGATGGGCACTGATGAGGCTGCATTGATGGGCACTGATGAGGCTGCATTGATGGGCACCGATAGGCTGCATTGATGGGCATTGATGAGGCTGTATTGATGGGCATTGATGAGGCTGTATTTATGCATTATTCTTGTTAAACCTCCTTCGTTGCTATTAACATTAAATTATGTTACCACATTGTATCATATTTTTCTTGCATCATAACATCAATATCCATTATAAAACCTGGTGGGCATGGATGGTGAGCTGATTCGGTGGTTCAATGGGCCACTTGACTGGACTTGCCCCCCCCAGACCTAAGGCTGCCAGCCCTCCCCTGATTATTGGTGCATGTTCCTGACGCTCACTAGAACTGAAGAAGTGGCTTGGACAATCTATGGAACATCCTCAAAATTACAGAACAAGTCCAGTTAACTTTACCTATCTACTGCAAGATATATGGTGGAACGATTCCTGAACAACCACAAAAAAAGAAACGTCTCCACGTTTCTCATCATTTTTGAATGTTTCTCGGAGGATCTGTACTTTCTTCCAGAGTGCAGAGGTCAAACAGGCGTTAGGTGAAGCTCCTTACGTCCGATAATTTCCGGCTTTCCTCCCAACAGTAGAAAACCTTCAATTACAATTACTTATCAGACAACGGCACTTTATTCTGTGCCCTCTTCAAATCCTGTACAGCGCTTCAGCTCCGGCCATGACTCAAATGCCCGCTGCCTAATTAATCACCTCTTAATATCATAACTCTACATGTACTCTCTATAGATAGGACAGGGGATCGATATCCGGCTGCTGCCAATCCCATTACCACTTCTAATGAAGCTGTGCTTTCTGCAGTAAATTATGTCTGTCCTACCGCGGACACTAATAGGATTGGATTTGTGGAACCGGAACTTTTCTCAACGCTTTGCCTGAAGGAGGCGACTGCAGCGACTAGGCCCCACCTCACATCTTTCAGGGATTAAGGGATCTTCTGCTGACGGCTTGGTGCCAGATACCACAGCATACCATCAGAGGTCTGGTGGCATCCATGCCGCGATGGGTCAGGGCTAATAGACATGCACACTGGAGTGAGAGTGTCTCCTATGGACAATTATGGATACCATAGTTTGTCGCCATTTCATTGGGGCGTGCAACTTTAACCGGTTCCCGACCGCGCGCCGTCTTTTCACGGCGGCAGTCGGGGAGCCCTGCGCGAATCGCCGTAAATAAGCGGTGATTCGCATTTGGCCACCAGGGGGCAGCGCGCGCGCACCCGCCGCACTCCTGGGGAGTGTGCCCGCGGCTCGGGCGGACCCGATGTCCGCCGGCGAGCCGCGATGAGCGGCTACAGGGAAAAGAATGGGGAACCGCCGATGTAAACACGGCGGTTCCCCGCCCTGTCAGTGGGGCATGAGAGATCTACTGATCCCTGTCACTGGGATCAGTTAGATCTCTCATGCCCATGCTAGCCCAACCCCCCCACAGTAAGAACACGCCCAGGGAACACTATTAACCCCTAGCTCTCCCCCTGCAGGTTAACCCCTTCACTGCCAATGACATTTATACAGTAATCAGTGGACATTTAAATTTCTGATCGCTGAATAAATGTCATTGGTCCCAAAAAAGTGTCAAAATGTTCCGACATGTCCGCCCCAATATCGCAGTACCGCTAAAAATCGCAGATCGCCGCCATTACTAGTAAAAAAAAACAAAAACCCAGAAATGAGTTCTCATCATCCGTAAACGCGGCCACTTTTGCGCAAACCAATCAATAAACACCAATTGTGATTTTTTTTTATCGCAAATATGAGGAATTATATAAATCGGCCAAAAACGGTGAAAAAAAATGTTTTTTTATATTTTTTTTTTGGATTTGAATTTTAGCAAAAAGTAAGAAATTTGGTTTTTTTTGCAAAATGGTCGCTCTTCTTTTTTTTATAGCGGCGATAAGAAATGACGCAGAGGCGATCAAATACCACCAAAAGAAAGCTCTATTTGTGGGAAAAAAAGGACGCAAATTTTGTTTGGGTACAACGCCGCACGTCGCAAAAAGTGCTCTGGTCCTAAAGTGCAAAATTCTTCCGGGGCTGAAGTGGTTAAGGCTTGACATGTTTGGTATCTATTTCCTTGATGCAACCTTGTTTACCAAAAAATGGCTAATCTATTGTGCTTTATGTGTAGAAAAGTTTTTTCTTTTACTGAAAATATGGGATAAACCCTAATATGGTGTGACGTAAGAATTGCAACTGCCACCATTTTGTTCACCAGGGTGTCTGCTTTTAGGAAAATACATAATGTTTTTGGGGGTTTAAACCAATCTTCAGGCCTAAAATGTGCATTTTAACCACTTCAGCCCCAGGAGGAATTCCTACTTTAGGACCAGAGCACTTTTTGCGATTCGGCACTGCGTCGCTTTAACTGACAATTGCACGGTTGTGCGACGTTGTACCCAAACAAAATTTGCATCCTTTTTTTCTCACAAATAGAGCGTTCTTTTGGTGGTATTCGATCACCTCTGCGACATTTCTGATCACCGCTATAAACAAAAGAAGAGCAACAATTTTGCAAAAAAAATGTATTTCTTACTTTTTGCTAAAATACAAATCCAAGAAAAAAAAATAAAAATGCATTTTTTTTTCATTGCTTTTGGCCGATTTATATTCTTCCTCATATTTTTGGTAAAAAAATCGCAATCGCCGTTTATTCATTGGTTTGCGCAAAAGTTGCTGCTTTTACGAATGATGAGAATTATTTAAGTGTTTTTTTTGTTTTTTTAATATATATTTTACTAGTAATGGCGGTGGTCTGCAATTTTTAGCAGTACTGAGATACCATTTTGACACTTTTTTGGGACCATTGGCATTTATACAGCGATCAGTGCCATGAAAATGCATTGGTTACTATGTAAATGCCATTGGCAGTGAAGGGGTTAACCTGGAGGTGGCGCTCTAAGGGTTAACTGTGTTCCCTCAGTGTGTTCTAACTGTATGGGGGCTGAGCTGGCAGGGGGAGGGGAGTGATCATGGTTTCCATATACAGGGAGCCTGTGATCACCAGGGCCAGATTAACATAGGGGCTATCGGAGCTGCAGCTCCAGGCCCCTTCCTTAAGATAGGCCCAGCCCAGTAGTGTGAGTCACTAATGCTGCCCAGCGACTGATATGTAAAATTTTTCTTTCACCCCTCTCTCTCTCACCCCCATCCTCCTCTATTTCTCACCCCTCTCTATTTCATTTCATTTGTTTCAATATTTAATCTGTTTTAACAAAAATTGTTTGCATTTTCATTGTATTTATTTCCATAAAAGGGCCAACAAAATCCACAGCACCAGGCCCACTATGCTCTTAATCTGGCCCTGGTGATCACATCCCTTCCCCCTCTGTCAGAATGTTTACATACACGGCCTGTTCTGTCACTCCGGGGGAGCCGTTTCCTGGCCCCCCCGAAACACAGTGAGTGCGCGTGTGCGCCTCCGGCGGCGCGCTCACAATACGCGTTCTCACGGCCGCCGTCACGTGATGGCATTTCGCAATAACAAGCCAAGTTGCCGTCGTCAAGCCACGGCGGGCGGTCGGCACGTGGTTAACGTGTGTAAAAATTAAACAGCTTTGACAGCAAAAGGGTTAACCATTGTCATTAAGGCAATAAGCACAGCCATCCTGCTCAGTAATTCAGTAATTTGGAATTCTGTACTGCACCCATCTGCCCTGTTTTCTTTTTCGTTGGTGATCTGCTGTTCTGGGAACCACCTGCTTATGAAGGAGGAGAGAAATTCTGAACCTCACCCTCCCCCAAACCTGCAGGTTCCTCCCTATCTTTTAGATTGTCCCGGTCCGGGTAAGGCTCAGAGACCAGTAGCTATAGTAAAGCTACTTTATATGTAAAGCAGTAAAGAGTCTCCCATCGACCAGCTGGATAAGTACACAAGCATGCCACCTTGGCCCTGAGGTGCAGAGTCTAAGTACTAACCGGTGTTCACCAGAGCTCCTGATGGTGGGGTTGGTTTTTGCTGCATGTTAGTACCAGGTTGCTGTCCTCAGGATCACCCCACCACAAGGTGAGCAAGCGAGGGTCCAGGAGCAGATATAGCAGGTAGTGATCAAGCAGAAGTGTAGTCAGTAAACAGGCCAAAGGTCAGTAACAAGTGGTTGCAGGTTGGGATCAAGCAGAAGCGTAGTTGAGGAACAAGCCAAAGGTCGGTAATGAGTGGTAGAGAAGATGCGGACAGCAGCAGGAGTGACAAGAACAAGATATCGGCTGGATGGAGAACAATAATCTGGCAAACAGGAAGTGCAGAGACGTGGCTTAAATCAAGAAGCTCATAGGAGGAGTGAAGAGTTCAAGATTCGCCAAAAAACAAGAATTTCCTAAACAATCAGGCAGGGAGCTGTCCAACATATCAGGTGGCTCAGCAAGAAGAGTTACTGCCGGAAAAGAAAGCCAGATACTAAGGAGTTTCCACTAATCCAATATGGACGTGACCTTTAAATCTGAACATGTCAAACCTGAAGTGGTCTACGGGTCATAAGGCGGTCATCACTGAACTTGCGTTCTGCAAGCAATCCTCCTTTAATAGTCCTCTGGCGGTTTAGCCGCAGCAATATCCGATCATGGCGCAATGTAGAACGCCACTGATCAACGCCATCCCTGATCATAACTAGTTGGCCAGCGGATGAGAAGTGCCAGGACTAATGATATGTCATAGCGTCCCGTGGGGTCCGCCAGAATCCCATCCGTCAGCCAGCAGTCAGTTTTTACGAGATGCTCTGTACTTTAATTATATTATCTCCGCCATTATTACTGGGCAGGCCAGCTCCCGGCTGGAATAAAAAGGTTATATAATGTCTATTTTTACAGAGCGGCCCGTCCTGACCTATAGATTCTATAAGGGGGGGAGCGATTCTCTCTCTCCGCTCTACACACCAGGGTGACTTTACAAATGGCTGGGGATGGATTGTTAATGCAAGGTCAAAGTGTGGGCTAATGCGGCAATAAAAGCGAAGTGTAATTGATTTGTTATGTTCCCATGGTGGAAGGGGCTCCGGGAGCCTTGGCGCAGGCGAGATCAGTAATTGATTTGTTATGTCTTGAATGGAGACTAATGCGCTGTCTATATTTAGGATCCCCATCTCAGATGTGCTAAGAAAAGTCCTTTAATGGATGGGAGGTGACGCGAAGAATGCAAGCCGAGCTGTAAAATTTAGGATTTCCGTTGCTCTTGTCTTAAAGCCCCAACTGTCAATGCCAAATAAAGATATTCAAAGGTTGTACCAGTTTGGGCTCGCTGCCCCCTTAGAGGGGCAGCTGACAGGCGGCTGGGAGACAATATGTCACCACCTTACTTCGTGTTTTGACCTTGAATTGCCTGCGCCACCATGCATCCTACACGGTTGCAGGGCTGTTGCAGTGCGGCCCCATTAACTTGAATTGGTCATGTTCAGTGGTAGTGATGCCCAGGGCCGGGACAAGGGGTGGAAAGGAGGGGCAGCCTCCCTGGGCAAAGCATTAAGAGGGGAGCCCTTTCTTCCCCCAAGCTCTAGAACAGTGGTTCATAAACAGGGCCAAGCAGAAGCTTCATGTCTGCTTTGACACTGTCAGGGCTGGGCTCAGCCCTCCCTTCTCAGAGGTCAGGCTGCTCAGCTGTAGGTTAATTGCCAGTACTCCTCATGCCACAGTGACTCACCTGATGATCATATCCTGCTCGTCAGCCAGCCTTGCTGGCTATTTAAACTGCCTGGATGAGATCTCCTGTGCCTTCGCCCTGGTCAACATATCTGGATACTCTCTGCTGTGTTTTCCTGTTAAAGACTTTGTCTGGCTGATGTCCCTTCTGGTTCCCAACCCTGTTTGCTGTCTCTGACTACGCTGATCTCTGGATTCCTCTTTCACTGGCTTGTTCCGACTACCCGCTCTGGTTACCGAACCCTGGCTATGTTTTGACTGTGTTTGCTCTGTTAGTACTATTTTACCATTTTATTAACCGCTCGCCAACGGCTGTACGACTATAAGCAGCGACAGCGTGGCTCTGTGCCACGAATCGCGGCTTATAGTCGTCACTTTAGTGCTCCTGCCCACAGCACGCTCCCTGAGCAGGGCTGCGGGTCAGGGGGACTCAATGTCCGCCAGCGACTCGTGATGCCCTGTGACAGAGGCAGAATGAGCCGGCGGATTCCCGTTCTGACAGGCGTCATGTCAGGGATCTGCTGATCCCTGTACTCTGGATCAGTTAGATCTCTGGTGCCCCTGCCAGCCCAGCCCCCTTACAGTTAGAACACGCCTAGGGAACACAGTTAACCCCCTTCACTGCCCCCTGCAGGTTAACCCCTTCACTGCCAATGACATTTATACAGTAATCAGTGGATATTTACCTTTCTGATCGCTGTATAAATGTCATTGGTCCCAAAAAAGTGTCAAAAATGTCCGACATGTCCGCCGCAATATCGCAGTCCCGATAAAAATTGCAGATCGCCGCCATTACTAGTAAAAAAAAAAAAAAAATTGTAAAAACACCAGAAATTAATTCTCATGGTTTGTAAACATGGCAACTTTTGCGCAAACCAAACAATAAACGCTGATTGTGATTATCTTTTTTACCACAAATATGAGGAAGAATATAAAAGCCAAAACCGATGAATAAATTAGCTTTTTTATATATTTTTTTGGGATTTGTATTTTAGCAAAGAGTAAGAAATACTGTTTTGTTTTGCAAAATTGTCGCTCTTTTTTTGTTTATAGCGGTGATCAGAAATGACGCAGAGGGGATCAAATGCCACCAAAAGAAAGCTCTATTTGTGGGAAAAAAAGGACGCAAATTTAATTTGGGTGCAACGTCGCAACGACCGCGCCATTGTCAGTTGAAGCGACGCAGTGCCGAATGGCAAAAAGTGCTCTGGTCCTAACGTGGGAAATCCTTCCGGCCCTTAAGTGGTTAAAAAGTGTCATTTTTACTGCACTTCTGACTCAGTCTGATTCATGGTAATATAAATCCTGTATAATAATAATAATAATAATAATAATAATAATAATGGTTCCTGACAGACAGCTACTGCTGTAAAAATCAAGAACATGGACATGGACAGCTGGTGCAAGGGGGCAGTAAACGGACACAGGGCAATACACCTATTCTATGGCATGCGCTAGGAGTGGGGGAAGGGAGACAGTGCCTCATTCTTACCCAGGGTGCTGAACGGACCTGTCCCTGTACTGGTGCTGCCTTGATCCCTCAGGTTGAGACATGTACAGCCCCCTCCAGTAGCTGTGTAAGGTTAAAGGGGATGACAAAACCGCGACTATTGCCTATTTTTACCGCACTCCTGCCACAGGCATGAATGAGACTTTTTTTTATAGTCTTACCTCCACTTCGCTGTTTCAGAATTCAGGCCTCGTTCTGTGTGAGGATCATCAATAGAGGAGGTGGATGGCCACACACTGTAGCAAGGACACCCCAAAATACTTTATTGAAGCAAAATCACAATAGAAACATCACAGCTCCAGGAGCCAAGGATATATGTTGACGCGTTTCACCCTCAAACGTGCCTATTTAGTAATGAGTAAGCGCCTTTGAGCGTGAAACGCGTCAACACATTTCCTTGGATCCTGGTGCTGTGATGTTTGTATTGTGATTTTGTTTCAATAAAGTATTTTGGAGTGTCCTTGCTACAGTGTGTGGCCATCCACTTCTTCTATTAAAGACTCCTCAGGTCTATTAGACCCCAGATCTCTCTTCTGGCCTCCAAACCATAGCTGCAGGCATCATCCCAGTATAACTGCTTCAATCCGAGGCTCCTCTAGGCTGGAAAGCCGGAGATCAAAAGAAAAAAGACCCCAGATCTCTCTTCTGGCCTTCAAACCATAGCTGCAGGCATCATCCCGGTATAACCGCTTCAATCCGAGGCTCCTTCGGAAAGCCGGTGATCAAAAGAAAAAAGACCCCCGATCTCTCTTCTGGCCTCCAAACCATAGCTGCAGGCACCATCCCGGTATGACCGCTTCAATCCAAGGCTCCTCTAGGCTGGAAAGCCGGAGATCAAAAGAAAAAAGACCCCAGATCTCTCTTCTGGCCTCCAAGCCATAGCCGCAGGCATCATCCCGGTATAACTGCTTCAATCCGAGGCTCCTCTAGGCTGGAAAGCCGGAGATCAAAAGAAAAAAGACCCCAGATCTCTCTTCTGGCCTCCAAGCCATAGCCGCAGGCATCATCCCGGTATAACCGCTTCAATCCGAGGCTCCTCTAGGCTGGAAAGCCGGAGATCAAAAGAAAAAAGACCCCAGATCTCTCTTCTGGCCTCTAAACCATAGCCGCAGGCATCATCCTGGTATAACCGCTTCAATCCGATGCTCCTCTAGGCTGGAAAGCCGGAGATCAAAAGAAAAAAAAAAAAAACGATCTTCGGCTTTCCAGCTGAACAGACAGCGGTTTTAACAACTGCTGGGGCCGGATGTGATGTCGCGGCCGGCCTCCGAGAGTCATAGAGATGAGCGGGGACCATCTTGTCCTCGGTCAGCTCTATGGTAAGTGTCAGGTAGAAGCAGGGGGCGGGGGGGTGTCCCCACCCGCTGCCTGTAAAACCAATCAAGCGGCTGCCGCTATGATTGTTTTTGCGGTGCAGGGAATCGCCGGCAGAAAAAAAAAAAAAGATATCTAGATGATGCCTGTCGCTGCACCCATCATCCAGATATCTCCACTAAAAGCCCAGGACGTCATATGACGTTCAGCGGTATGGAAGTGGTTAAAGCACCCTTGTCACTAGTAAATGGTTTGTTTCGACAATGAAGAAAATAGAAGAAAGAAAGCCTAAAAAAAAGAAAACCAATGCAGCCGTCACATCTAAAATTGGTGAGCTGCCATATAATAAATGTTTGTGTTTGGGATTAATACTGCTTTAAGCCCTGGCGCCAAATCAGGGGATTAGTCACATAGGGATTTTGGAAGGGCCATGCAGTGCCGGGGACAAGGTCACCCAGCACCCAGGGCAAAGATGCCAAACTGCTCCCCCAGTGTGGGGAGGAGGTGGCCAGGGGGTCCCGAGCTGCACAGCCCAGCCTCCTCCCGGCTCTCTCCTCCACTTCCAGCTCTCTCCTGGACTCCTCCACGCTCAGCTGTGGACGGTGCTCTCTCTCTGCTCCTGCCAGTGCAGAGCTCCTGTATGCCTGTGGTTACCACTGCCGGCTTCAGAATACAGGAGCGCTGCACTGGCAAGAAGGAGCAGGAGCAGAGAGAACACAGCGCACACAGTGACGTATCATCCATGGGTGCAGAGTGTTCACTGAACACGGGCCCCGAGGGGTGGGGGGCCCACAGTGCTCTGACCATCACTGCACATAAGGATGATCTGTCCCTGGTTGACAGCTGGGGATTATAAGTGCAGTGTGGGCTTGCACACGAGCCCACTAATTTCATGATACGCCCCTGAGCGCACACCACTTCCCGGCTCTCTCCTTGCCCCTCCCCAGGAGTAGTGATGTTGCGGTCTCTACTCCTGTCAGCCTTGCAATAGAAGGAAGGAGCCCCCATCACCACACAGTAAACCATTGCGCCCGGGGCAGCCGTCCCTCACGCCCACCCCTTGTCCCGGCCCTGGGGCCATGCAGTGGTGTCAAAAATGTATCACAAATGTGATGTAAATGCACAGCCTTGTGCAGCCGGGACTTCTATTTGAGGCTAAGGCCTCATACACACGGGCGTTTCATAAAGCGAGCCGTAACGTCGGTACCGGCGCCAGGAAAAAAGCGTTTATCCACGCTAGCTTTCAGCGGCGTTTCTCTGCCTATGGGAGCCCATTGATTTGAATAGAAGTCGTACCAGAAGTCGGCTCATGATGATCCGACATGCGGTGAGACTTGTCTGCTGAGGATCTTGAAGGGGAACCCCCCGCAAAAAATGAAAAAAAAAATTTGCTTAGGGTTGCCCCCCAAGAGGTGCCAGACCTTCCAGTCTGGTATGGATTTTAACGGGACCCCTCACACCGAAAAAACGGCATAGGGTCCCCCCCAGTATCCGTACCAGACCCTTATCCGAGCACGCAGCCTGACAGGCCAGGAAAGGGTGTAAGGATGATTGAGCGCCCCCCCTCCTGGACCATACCAGGCCGCATGCCCTAAACATGGGGGGGATGGGTGTTTTGGGGTAGGGGGGCCCTGCGCCACCCTCCCCAAAGCACCTTGTCCCCATGTTGACGAGGGCAAGGGCCTCTGCCCGACAACCCTGGCCGTTGGTTGTCGGGGTCTGCGGGCGGGGACTCATCGGAATCTGGAAGCCCCCTTTAACAAGGGGGCCCCCGGATCCCGGCCCCCTGTAAAAACCCCCATGTGTATGAGGTCTAAAAGAAGAGACATACCTGTGGCCGGTAGTCGTATGGAAGTCACCTGGATAGGTATGACTTGTTTAGCCCCTTGACGCCTACAGTATGCATATACAGTCAGGTCCATAAATATTGGGACATCGACACAATTCTAATCTTTTTGGCTCTATACACCATTAGAATTGAATGTCCCAATATTTATGGACCTGACTGTATGCGGCCCCACTGGACCGGGTTTTTTTTTCAATGGGGCCGCATATATGCAAATCTCCTTTTGTACTTGGAGGGCACCGTACAGTGCGCTCCCAGCACAGAGACCAGGGATTCAGGTTCTGTACAAATGATCGGTACCTGGTACAGTGGTGTATCATCCATGGGTGCAGGGTGTTCACTGAACACGGGCCCTGAGGGGTGGGGGGGCCCACTGCGCTCTGACCCACACTGCACCCATGGATGATCTCTCCATGACAGCAGGGGATGATCGGTGCGGTGTGGGCTTGCACACGGGCCCACCAATTTCATGATACGCCCCTGACCTGGTACCTCCGGTTCTGGGTCACCTGATCACTGTGATAGCATCTGATTGGCTATCACAGTGATCCATTACTCTTGTGTTTCTCTCTCTCTGTAAATGGAGGGGAGAGATACATTGCATACATTGCACCTCTCTCTTTCCTTGCAGACAGAAAAAAAACAACTGTGTTTAAAAATAATAATAAATAAAATAAAAAATCCAGATCAAGGTTTGATGTAGGTCAGTGCCAGGGTTAATGTTTGGGTCAAGTAAGGGTCAAAGGTCATGGTCAGTATATTTTGGGCAGGATTTTTTTTTTTTCTTAAAAAGCATTTTTTTAATTAGTATCAGTGTCTGCCTCTGATTGGCTATCACGGTGATCCGTTACTGTGGAGCCCGCCCCTGCGTTTCTCTTTGTGAATGGAGGGGAGAGATACATCGTACCTCTCTCTTTCCTTGCAGAGAAAAAAAAATAACTGGATCTAAAAAAAATATATTAATAAGGAATTATTAATTATCATTAATTATTATTATTAATTAGAATTAATAATTTAAAAAAAAACGCTAGATCAAGGTTCAGTGTAGGTCAGTGCCAGGGTTATTGTTTGGGTCAAGTAAGGGTCAAAGGTCTGGGTCAAAGGTCATGGTCACTCTTTCCTATCAGAGAAAAAAAACAACTGGATGTAAAAAATATATATATATATTAATAATGAATTATTAATTATTATTATTATTATTATTAATTGGAATGAATAATTTAAAAAAAAAGCCAGATCAAGGTTTGATGTAGGTCAGTGCCAGAGTTAATGTTTGGGTCAAGTAAGGGTCAAAGGTCATGGTCAGTATATTTTGGTAGGATTTTTTTAAAAAGCATTTTTTAAATTAGTATCAGTGGCAGCCTCTGATTGGCTATCACAGTGATCAGTTAATGTGAAGTAGGTCCCTGTGTTTCTCTTTGTGAATGGAGGGGAGAGATACATTGTACCTCTCTCTTTCCTATCAGAGAAAAAAAAAACAACTGGATGTAAAAAAATATATATATATATTAATAATGAATTATTAATAATTATTATTATTATTATTAATTGGAATGAATAATTAAAAAAAAAAAAAAAAAAGCTAGATCAAGGTTTGATGTAGGTCAGTGCCAGGGTTAATGTTTGGGTCGAGTAAGGGTCAAAGGTCATGATCAGTATATTTTGGTAGGATTTATTTAAAAAGCATATTTTAAATTAGTATCAGTGTCTCTGATTGGCTATCACAGTGATCAGTTAATGTGGAGCCCGTCCCTGTGTTTCTCTTTGTGAATGGAGGGGAGAGATACATTGTACCTCTCTCTTTCCTATCAGAGAAAAAAACAAAAAACAACTGGATGTTAAAAATATATATATATTAATAATGAATTATTGATTATTAATTAGAATTAATAATTTAAAAAAAAAAAGCTAGATCAAGGTTTGATGTAGGTCAGTGCCAGGGTTAATATTTGAGTCAAGTAAGGGTCAAAGGTCATGGTCAGTATATTTTGGGCATTTTTAAGTATATTTCTTAAAAAGATTTTTTTTAATTAGTATCAGTGTCAGCCTCTGATTGGCTACCACAGTGATCAGTTAATGTGAAGCCCGCCCCTGTGTTTCTCTCTCTCTGTAAATGGAGGGGGAGAGATACATTGCACCTCTCTCTTTCCTTGCAGAGAGAAAAAAACAACTGTGTGTAATAATAATAATAATAATTAATTAATTAATTAAAAAATGAATAAAAAATAGTTAGATCAAGGTTTGATCTAGGTCAGTGCCAAGGTTAATGTTTGGGTCAAGTAAGGGTCAAAGGTCATGATAAGGATATTTTGGGCACGATTTTTTTTAATTAGCATCAGTGTCAGTGTGTTTTAGGTAGGATTAAAAAAAAAAAAAAAAAAAAAAAAGCAAAATGTGCGCTATTGTTTGTGGGCTGTACACATATGTGACATCACTGCGATCGTCCAGAGCAGGAGAATTTATTTTGCATTGTTCTTTGGTGGAAGGTCAGGGTAGCAACAAAAAATATACGGCTAAATTTAAAAAAAATAATAATACTTTTCGATTTGTATTTTTTACTATTTTTTGGGCCAATATTTCTTTGATAATAAAAAATAATCATAAGATATCCATAACCATTTACCACCAAAAGAAAGCCCAATTTGTCCTGAAAGAAAACGCGGTATAATCCACCTGGATGCACAGTAGTAGCTGCGATGATTTGTACGGTTTTACTAACGCAGGTCAAAATTTGCAAAATTGTGCTTAGGCATTAAGGTTTGTTCTACCCTCAGGCGGGAAGAGGTAAAAGATAGAAGATGTTGGAATTACTTAGGATATAAATATTATTGTGGGGGGAGGGGGGTGATCCTGCTAATTTAACCCTTCATTGTAAAATTGTGCTTAGGCATTAAGGTTTGTTTTACCCTCAGACGGGAAGAGGTAAAAGATAGAAGATGTTGGAATTATTTAGGATATAAATATTATTGTGGGGGGGGGGGGGGGGATTAAGGTTGTAGAAGATAGACAATGGAGAAGGGCGGACTCCCATCTCGTTTGGAATTACGGATTCGTGTTAAAACGTTACTTTCCAATTTAA
>BLSH010200699.1:181166-198396 GCA_018402905.1 Glandirana rugosa | reverse complement strand
ATAAACAATGTTACTTTGTATCTCTCTATCTCCTGTCTGATCAATGTTTATAAACAATGTTACTTTGTATCTCTCTATCTCCTGTCTGATCAATGTTTATAAACAATGTTACTTTGTATCCCTCATCTCCTCTCTGATCAATGTTTATAAACAATGTTACTTTGTATCTCTCATCTCCTCTCTGAGAAATGTTTATAAACAATGTTACTTTGTATTTCTCATCTCCTCTCTGAGCAATGTTTATAAACAATGTTACTTTGTACCTCTATATGGCTCCATGCACACTGAAGCTGATAAACCATAGTTTTTGGGCGTTTGGGCGTTTTGTTTTTTTAACAGCCCATAAACGCCCCTCTATGTTCTCCTATGCGTCCTGCACACAGGGACGTTTATTGCCGTTTATCAGCAGCGGCGTTGATGGGCTGTTGTCTGAACACCCCCTAAAATTGCGTTCAACCGTCGTTCTTCTGACCACAAAAAACGCTGATGCCCATAGACACTAAAAAAACACTCAAAAACGCTGATGCCCTTAGACGCTAAAAAAACACTCAAAAACGCTGATGCCCTTAGACGCTAACGCTAAAAAAACGCTGACGCCCATAGACGCAAAAAAAAAAAACGCTCAAAAATGCTGACGCCCATAGACGTTTTTAGAGCGTTTTTCTTTTTACGTCCAGTGTGCATGGAGCCTGACTCCCGCCTGAGCAATGTTTATAAACACTGTGACAGACAATCAATTCTTTTTTGGGCAGCAGCGTGTGGAATGCTCAGTGTCCATTATTTAGACCCCTCTGGCGAGGTTTTATCGCCCTCTGCGACCGACCCATCCCCAGCTTATGCAGCAGAAGACAAAGTAGCGCCATTTACAAAGCTGGGCCCTCCCTGTGCTCCTCCCATAATTTATTCTGTCCTGACTCCTCCCCCTCCTGATATCATGATAGGGCGACAGTATAGCACCTCCCACTCTCAGGCTGATTTCTGGTTGGCTGGGGATTTGGGATCAGGTGACATAAATTCCAGCGGTACAGTAGCAAATTTTTAATTATTTTTTTTAATGAATTTACAATCAGAAAAATTAATATTTGTAAATAGCAAATTCTACATTTATTTACAGGAGTGGTTTTCACTCCCACTGACCAATACAGTCCATTTAAAATATCCCTAGACTCCGCCTCCACTGCCCCGCCTCCTAATAATTAACATCAGTACACTGGTGACACGCCCTCTGAAGCCCCTCCCATCCTATATACCTCCACTTCCCGCCTATCTCTTTACAGAGCAACCAATCCTACCTGAGCCAACCCAATCTCTGGGCATTTGATTGGACGATTGATTTCATAGAACCGCACAAGGTTTTTACATTTTTAAACATTATTTGGTCATAAATATTGCATAGCAAGTTGATGTTGCTGTGGTTTTTGAGGTTCACCCAAATTAAATGTGACTTAAAAAAAAATAAAATAAAATAAAAAAAATAAATAAAGGCATCAAACCCGCTTTAGACCCAAGCAATCTAACTGAATCCCACCAGCGGAGGCGCTAGAGGCTGCAAAACGCGGCCTCCAATACAGAGGAAAAACAAGGCTTTTTTTTGGTGATAAGGTCCAAACTTATTATATTTATGTATTTATTTATTGCAATCCATAGACAAATAAATAAATACACTTTTTGTTTTCTACTGTCATCAGCGTTTAAAAAAATGATTGTTACTGCCGATATAAAAAAATATATAAATTTTATTTTATAATTCTTCCAGTTTACCTTGACACTAAAATTATGATTCTGGCACAAAGAATTGCAGATTTTATTTCTTTTTAATTTTAATTTTTTTGCAATCCATAGACAAATAAATGCACTTTTTTTTCTACTGTGATCAGCGTTTAAAAAAATGACTGTTACTGCTGATAAAAAATATTAATTTTATTTTATAATTCGTCCAGTTTAAATTGATACTAAATTATGATTCTGGCACAAAGAATTTCAGGTTTTATTTTTTTTATTTTTTTATTTCTTTTTTGCAATCCATAGACAAATAAATGCACTTTTTTTTCTACTGTGATCAGCATTTAAAAAAAATGATTTTTACTGCCGATAAAAAATATACATTTTATTTTATAATTCGTCCAGTTTAAATTGATACTAAATTATGATTCTGGCAGAAAGAATTGCAGGTTTTATTTTATTTTTTTGCAACCCATAGACAAATAAATGCACTTTTTTTACTACTGTGATCTACGTTTGAAAAAATTAGTGTTACTGTCGATAAAAAAATATAAATTTTATGCTATAAGTTATATAAAATATATATATATATATATATATATATATATATATATATATATATATACTATAAGTTCCAATAATTTCGCAGTGTTTTAAATGTGGCACTAAAATACTGAATAAACAGAAACAAAAGAAAAGAAGTTTGAAATTTCAATGATAGAAAGAAAAATAAAAAAATAAGCCAAAAAATGACCAGGAAAAAATAGTTAAGAGAAAAAGGGGTAGAAGGGGTTAATTAGGATTAATAGTGGTAAACTAAGACATGGTCTGCGATTTGGCTCTGTGTGTTAAAGCCGACTTCCGGGCAAACCGCTACATACCGAGTTTCCCCAAAAAAAAGCCCGGGTCTTATATTGATTTTGGCAGCCAAAAAAACACACTAGGGCTTATTTCCGGGGTAGGGCTTATATTGCGGCCTTTCACGGAAATTGGGGGTAGGTCTTATTTTCAGGGTCGGTCTTATTTTCGGGGTAGGTCTTATTTTCAGGGTAGGTCTTATTTTCGGGGTAGGTCTTATTTTCTGGGAAACACGGTATACACCTAAAATACATAGACTCAATCTCCTTTACCTGCCAAGGGATTTGAATTTCTGTCCATCCATTCCTGATATCTACACAGCTCCGTCACACAGCACAGCCCTGTTTGTCAGAGCAGGAGCTCCAGTTTAGTAATACTTACAGGTCTTGCCCCCTCACCCCCAGCCTGTGAATGGTCAGTGAAAAAGAGGAAGCAGCAGGCAGGTGTGCTAATCTCTCTGCCGCTCTGCTTTCTCCTCCTGTCAGCATGCTCCTTGCACTGCAGCACAACTGATTTACTTCTCCTCCCTCTCCTAGTCTGAGCTCTGCTGTACAAGGATCCCTAACTTCCTGTGTTACCTCTGGGACAGGAAGCGAGGGGAAATCTCCCCAGTGGTAGACAAACAACACAAACACAAAAAAAATAGAAATAGAACCGCTCCCTGCCAAATCCGAAATGAAAGATTTGGGCTATACAGTACATACTAGGGTTGTACCGATACCGGTATCGGTGCCGATATTAAGAGTATCTGGACTTTCAGGCTCGGTTATTTCAGCTGTCAGCGGGATTTTCCCCGCCGACAGCTGAAATGTAAAAAAAAAAACCCAGCAATTACCAGTTGTTAAGGAGCGGGGCCGCCACGTCCTTAACAACCGATGACTCTGGGGTTCCCCTGTTGACAGCTGAAGATTAAAGAAAGTCCCAGAAATTGGAGCTTTTTTAAAAAAAAAAGCAGCCAGGCAATGTTTATCAACAACATTGCTCAGCTGCTAAAGCAGAAAGATAAAAATAAACATTGTTTCATTTTGTATCTTTTTGTTCATCTACAGATCAAATCTGCAGATGGAAGTCAGTTAGCACCCTGCCAAGTAAAAAAAAATGTTGTTGTTTTTTTAACCACTTGCCCCCCCCCCCCCCCGTGGTACGTACATGGGTGGGTTTCAGTGTTTGTACCAAGATGGTGGGTGCACCTACAGGCATCATCCCGGGTATCATTCTTTTCAGCCGGCGATTCTCTTTCACGTAGAAGTAATCCGAGTGGCTAATCAGCCGCTTGATCACTTCTGCGGGTGGCGGAAGGTGGTCCCACCCCCCCTCCCGCCGCCGCCTCTCCCGGGCTCTTCTGTCTCATTGCGGTGCCCGGGGGCGATGGCTGCCCTATGCCTCTCTCTAGACTTTGCTCCCCTCTCTCTCTAACCTTGGAAACCGGGAGCAACGAGCAGTTCGTCACTTGCGGTTCCGCCCCTTTGTTTCCCTGGCCACCAGCGACCAGGAAAGCAGCCGAACAGACCGATCTGTGACTGATAGGCTGCATGGGAGGCCAGAGGAGAGATCTGGGGTCTAACAGACCCCAGATCTCTCCATAAAGAGGACCTGTCACGGCCCATGCTGTCACAAGGGATGTTGTTCATCCCTTGGGATAGCAATAAAGTTAGTACAAAAAAAGTGTAAAAAAAAAAACATGTTGTATAAAAAAAAAATAAAAAAATTTTTATGCGCCCCCCCGTCCCGCCGTGCTTACGGGCAAATGAGAGCGCATACGTTACTCCCGCGCCCATGTGTGAACGGTAATCGCACCCCACATGTGAGGTGTTGTCGCGAACGTCAGAGCAAGAGCAGTAATTCTATCGCCAGACGTCCTGTGCGACTCTAAACTGGTAACCTGGAAAGGCGTTCAAAGCATCGCCTATGGAGACTTTTAAGCACCGCAGTTTGCCGCCATTCCACGGGCGCGCCCAATTTTAAAGCGCGACATGTTAGGTATCTATATACTCGGCGCAACATCATCTTTCACAAAAGTTGGGCTAACTTGAGTGTTTTTTTTTTTAATTCGTGAAAGTGTATTGCGTTTGAAAGACCGCTGCGCAAATACCGTGTGACATAAATAATTGAAACACCCGCCATTTTATTCTATAGGGTCTCTGCTAAAAAAAAAAGATATAAAATCCGGGGGTTCTAAGTCATTTTCTAGCCAAAAAAAATAGATTTTTATGCGTGGAGCGAAGCGTCAGAAATGGCCCGGATGCAAAATGCTTAAACACATTAAAGACGGAAGGATTTCCCACGTTAGGACCAGAGCACTTTTTGCGATTCGGCGCTGCGTCGCTTTAACTGACAATTGCGCGGTCGTGCGGCGTTGTACCCAAACGAAATTTGCGTCCTTTTTTTCCCGCAAATAGAGCTTTCTTTTGGTGGTATTTGATCACCTCTGCGTCATTTCTGATCACCGCTATAAACAAAAGAAGAGCGACAATTTTGCAAAAAAAAAAAAACAATATTTCTTACTTTTTGCTAAAATACAAATCCAACAAAAAATATATATAAAAAAAACGAATTTATTCATCAGTTTTGACCGATTTATATTCTTCCTCATACCTGTGTTAAAAAAAAGTCGCAATCAGCGTTTATTGATTGCTTTGCGCAAAAGTTGCCACGTTTACAAGCCATGAGAATAAGTTTCTGGCGTTTGTACATTTTTTTTTTTTTTACTAGTAATGGCGGTGATCTGTGATTTTTATTGGGACTGCGACATTACAGCGGACATGTCGGACATTTTTGACACTTTTTTGGGACCAATGACATTTATACAGCGATCAGAAATTTAAATATCCACTGATTACTGTATAAATGTCATTGGCAGGGAAGGGGTTAACCTGCAGGGGGAGATCTAGGGGGTAACTGTGTTCCCTAGGCGTGTTCTAACTGTGAGGGGGCTGGGCTGCCAGGGGCACCAGAGATCTAACTGATGACAGGGATCAGTAGATCTCTTACATGCCGCCTGACAGAGCGGGGAACCGCCATGTTTACAATGGCGGTTCCCCGTTCTTGCTCTGTGACAGGGCATCGCGAGTCGCCGGCGGACATCGAGTCCACCCAACCTGCGGCCCAGCTCAGGGAGCGTGCTGCGGGCACGAGCGCGCGGGGGCGGCGCCCCCTAGCAACCGCGCATGAAAATGACGACTATAAGCTGCGATTTGCGGGACAGAGCCACGCTGTCGCCGCCTATAGTCATACTGCGGTCGGCAAGTGGTTACATTTCATGTTCCGCTGTCCCTTTTTAATCTCTAATTTACCTAATTAACTCATTACTCTCCTTCTCCATTTAATTATTATTTTCCTGCTGATTTTTTTTTTTTTGTTCACTTTTATTTTATAAACAAAACTATTAATAATACTAAAGAAGAAAAAGCTAGGAGGGGACTTTAAATGAAGCACAACAGGTTCACAAAAAATATATGAATTTTATTGAAAAAAATATTTTGGTTAAAAAAGTTTGCAAATAATGATATATGATAAATTCATAGAATAAATACATGATACATAATACATTCAACCTCCACGAAACGCGTAGAGCTGTCATATGCTGTGCCAAATATACAACGTAGCAATTCAAATCTCTTTTTTCTATATGAGCTATGTACATGCTGCTATGATATATGTAATGATTTGAATGGAGAGGCTAGATGCCCATTATTTTTATATACATGTATGAATTATGTATCGTGTATTTATTCGATGAATTTATCATATATCATTATTTACAAACTTTTGTAACCAAAATATTTTTTTCAATAAAATTCATATATTTTTGGTGAACCTGTTGTGCTTCATTTAAAGTCCCCTCCTACCTTTTTCTTCTTTAGTATTATAAAAATCAGGGATGGAGGTCTATGACCCACATGACCTCATTTAAAGTCCCACTATGTTCCCCTGTCCCCTTGTCCCCCATTTTTATAAAAAACTATTAATAATTAAAACTTTTTTTTTTGTTTTTGTTTTTGTTTGCTGTGTTTATTATTATTTATTTTTACACCTATAACATATATTTACAGGTGTCACATTGAAAAAAAGCGTAAAAATATAAAAAAAATAAATAAATAAATGTATTTTATTTGTAACTAACTTTTCAATGCTTTGTACCGTTGCTGACAGTGTAAACAAAACATTTGCCGGCAGATATCGTTAATTGGTATCGACGAGTACTAAAATAAAATGTTAAAAATGCTACTCATACTAGTTGTAAGAAAAAGAAATGGTATTGGTGCATCCCTAGTATATACACTTATTTATTTTATTTATTTATTTATTTTAGGTACTTGTATAGCTCCGTCAATTTACGCAGCGCTTTACATATACATTGTACATTCACATCAGTCCTTAAGCTCAAGGAGCTTACAATCTAAGGTCCCTAACTCACATTCACATACTAGGGCCAATTTTTAGACAGCATCTAATTAACTTTCCAGCAAGTCTTTGGACTTAAATGATACACAGTAGCAACGAATACAGAGCAGAGTTACGTAGTTATATAGTTATGTTGAAATTAAATTGGGTTCAACTAACAGAGTAAAGAAATAAATTAAGTAAAACCAACAAAATAGAGAAATTGAAAACCTCCATATACAAAACCCTATACCAATGGTTGATCCAGAGGAAGGCAAAAAAAATAAAAATAACCCCTTTGGTCCAATTAGTTCCAACTGGGGAAGAATAATCCTTCTTTATCCTGCAAGGCCAATCAGATGTTCCCTGGATCAACAATCGCTGGTGTTATTGCTTCTAAATTAAGTTGTGTCTTTTATATCTGCCTGGAGCTCAGCTTTAATGCTTTAGTACATTGAGTGCACAGTTGGATACTTACCGGTCTCTCTCCGTTCAGGAGCAGCTTGGTGGGGACGAGCAGGAGATGACACAATGGTGTATAGAAGCAAGAGATCCATCCCGTCTCCGCTATGGCTGAAAACAGAGGCCGGTCAGTGTCCTCTGTTTCTTTTTTACCATAAGTAGGAACTCTGCGGAATGCGTGAGTGTGATGTGTGTCTGTGTGCATGAATGCGGGTGTAAGGGGTGGCGTGTGCGT
This sequence comes from Glandirana rugosa, assembly GCA_018402905.1. Lineage (NCBI taxonomy): Eukaryota > Metazoa > Chordata > Amphibia > Anura > Ranidae > Glandirana > Glandirana rugosa. Next base: position 190,736 of record BLSH010200699.1, on the reverse strand, counting down.
GTGGGACTGTAACAGTGTTTGCTCTTCCATCTGCTTGTCTGAGCTGTGTGCATATATATCATATTCTACATCTATAAGTGTGTTTGTATTGCAGAATGTGTATATTTCAGAAGGTATGTAGAGTTCTATATGTGCATGCTTATTTGTGTGTACATGTGTTTCTTTATCAGAGGCTGTGTCATTTCTTGAGCCCCATGCAAATGGACATTTTGATGCATTTAAAATAAATTGTGGGAGTATTTCCATGCCCAGGAGAGCCACTCATAGTAACGAGCTGTATGCAGGGATTTTTTTTATGGGATGCTTGTAGACCCCTTTGTCGTTCCATTATCATCTCACAAAGGGTTTTGACTGACATGATTCAGAAGGATAACTATGTGATTATAATGTACTGTAGGAAGATTAAAGTGGTTCTAAACCCTTACATATACCCAGTGAAGTGACTAGCCTTAGGTAATATACAGAGGTGAAACAAAACCTCAAACACAAGTTGTACCTATTTATCTGCGGCTCTCTCTTGTCTACATCAAATCAAAGTACAGAACGTATACAGCATTTCTAAGCTTCAGAAGGCAGGGGGTGAGGATCTGATGTTGCACGCTGAACAGCATAGAGCAGGGAGCTGAGTGTAATCTGAGATCTGAGTGAAGGGAATAGACCATATATGCAGGGATGTTTTTTATGGGCTGTTTGTAGTCCCCTTTGCCATTCCATTGTCATTTCACAAAGGGTGTTGACTGACATGATTCAGAAGGATAACTGTGTGATTATAATGTACTGTATGAAGATTAAAGTGATTGTAAACCCTTACATATACCCAGTGAAGTGACTATTCTCAGGTCGTATGCAGAGGTGAAACAAAGCCTCCTCCATAAGTTGTACCTGTTGATCTGTAGCCCTCTCTTCTCTACATCAAATCAAAGTCTAGAATGTATGCAAAATGTCTAAGATTCAGAAGGCAGGGGTTGGGGATCTGATGTCACACACTGAACAGCATAGAGTTAAGTGCAATTGGAGATATGAGTGAAGGGAATAGACACACCCTCCTTCCCTCTACCCAGTCTTATAGGTTAACCTGCACAGGCTGTCAATCACCTGCTGTGAGCTGGGGGTAGGGGGGGTGAGGCCATATCCTGGGATTGCTTGGTGCCAGCATAGTCTGTCAGTAGGGACACATGCAGAATGAGAGAGCAGACAGAAGTCACACTTAGTGCTTTGGATAGAGGCAAGCATGCACTCTATAGAAGGAAATGCCTTGTTCATTTTTTATTTCAGAGGTTTACAACCACTTTAACCCCTTGGAGCCAGCGCCTCCCAGCCCTTTAAGGGGTTTAGGATGCCGCGAGGCAGGGCGGGGTTTATGATCATGTGACCGCTGTGATTGGCTTTCCGTTAGCCACCGGTAACTGTTCCGGGAGTGCGCAGGGGCTGTGCTCTCGGCACAGCTGTATTTGCACTAATGCATGCAAATATGCGGCCGCTCGGTGCCAAGGCCCACCCGCCAAGAGGCCACATATTGTATGCAGCCAGCACCAAGGGGTTAAATCGGTTAAAAATTATTTAAACTAATGATCTAATTTCCCTAATTTAATTACCATATGAATAAATATGTTTAGTCTCCGTTTAAATGGGAAAACATCAAAATTCTAAGAGCAATAACTCTTTGCAACCAAGTATAATGTGCTTGCGCAAACTTGCCCATGCACACAGTCATAAATCCCTGAATGCAAGTCCATAGATGTACGCTCATGTGAATGTTCATACATGTACCCATGTACAGCGAGCAGCCATTTATTGCTATCGGCCAAATGCCCGCACTGTCTTTCCCAGATGTGGAAATATGCCTGCAATTTACATCAAATGTCTCAAAGCTTCCATTTGCCCAAAAAGTGATCCCATTAAGATGCAAGTTCCCTGCAATAGAAGATGTATTATACTCAGCCCTCTCTCTTTGGCATTTGACATTTCTGGGAGCGTCTGATGCCTGTGTCCCCCACTGCACCCTGTAGTTCCATCCTCTGACCCCTTACATTACTACAGGATTTAGCAGTCAAATAGTGTTCTGAGGATGAAACCACAGGACATGGTGGGAGAAATAGGCACCTGACATTCCTATTCCCAAATGCCAAAGAGAGAGGTGAGTGTAATATTTCTCCTATTGTCTGGAACTGGCTTTAGAATTTCTTATAAACTTGACAGGGTCCCTTTAACTATTTGAGAATGTTAGTGCTGGTGTGTGTGTTTGTGCTTGGATGTCTCCATGTGTTTATTTCCATATATGTTATATGTTTTATCTGTCTTATTATCTGTATAACCTGTTTTTATCTGTATGTTTGTGTTTTTAATACCATATGTATGCTATCATTATTGAAATGTACGGGCGACTGTATATAGTTTGTGTTTATATGTGTGTACATGAGTTATATATGTGCACCTGCGTGTCAACAAAGTCTTACATTGATATATAAAACATTTCATTTCATAGAAAGTATTTGATGAGTGTTTGCAGTATGCTGTAGAGTTGATGCCATAATGCTGTTATTTTTTTTCATACTTATCCTCATTTCCGCACTTTATTCTTATACGACATAGAGTGAAATAGCATATGTATGAATAGTAACTGGCAAATATCTGCTGTTTTATGATGAAGCCCTTTTTTTGGGCTGCTCGTAGACCCCATTGCTGTTCCATTATCATTTTGAAGAGTAGCGTCTATGGCAGTGTTTCCCAACCTTTTTTCAGTCAAGGTACCTCTTAAAATTATGGACAGTCTCAAGACACCCCATTCTAAAATGTAAAAACTATTCCAATAGTTTTACATAATGCAGCAACATTCACAAGTGCAAGTAGGACACCCAACCTTAGAGGTGATTTATTCTTCCAAGCCAAATACACTTTTGCACACTGGTATGGACAAGTATTCCAATGTTTTTCTTCTCCCTCAATTTCTCTCCATCAGTCAGCTAATGTGACTGAGTAGTCACAGTACTGAGGAAGAGAGGCAGAGGAAGGTCAAACACGATTGCTGTGGAAGCGACAGACATCCTCCTTATCAACTGATGACATCATTGGTTTTTAGAATGCCAGTGTCTAGAAAGTTGTAATGGTGAATAATGAAAACCCATGGCTTTGTGTAATTTAAAGGCAGGCTTCATCCACCTGCTGGCTTGTATACAATTTATATAAATTTTTTAGGCGTTTTGCCAAGGCACCCCTGAAGAAGCCTCAAGGCACCCCAGTGTGCCTGGGCACCCTGGTTGAAAAAGGCTGGTCTATGGCATGTTGATTCACCTGATTCAGAAAGATAACTATGTGCTTTTAATCTACTGTATTAAGATTTGATTTATGATTCAAAAATTATTAAAAATAATTTAAACTAAAGCCCTACTTTTTTTACTATAAGAATACATTTTTAGGCCAAGTTAATATGAAAAAGGGTCAAATTTTAAAGAGAAGTAAGCATTTTCAACCAAATATAACTAGCTTTGCACTGTTCCAACTTCACATACATTAATTCTGATTGCTTCAGGTTGCCAAGAGTTACTGCAGTTGTTTCTTGCACTGATTTATGAGCCCCTGTATGACCATGTAACACATACAAGTAATGTCAAGGAAGTAAGCTTTTGTCACTACTGGGATCTCTACTCGCCGAGCCACTTGAGATGCAGGAAAGCATCTTGTCAGATCCCTTGGATAATCTTGCCTTGAACCTTGTTTCTGGTGAATGTTGAACGCCTTGCTCCTCCCATGAACTTCCTATTTAAGCCACTCCTTTGCACTTCCTGTTTGCCAGATTACTGTGCTCTCTAGACAATATCGTGCCCCTTTTAAGAGCTACTGGAGGTAAGAGGACATGGCGGAACTCCTATTTGGAATAAAGGAGCCATGATTAGCATACTAAGAACCCTGGGTACAACAGGCCCTGATTTGTTCCTAGGACATGGGCACCACTCAGTATGAAGATCCATGTGCTGCACATTAAAGGCAATGACATAGGCACAACTCATCCATTAAACACAAAGCATAGTTGTGTCATAATTACCTCAATGGCAAATATAACAGATAAAGCTCTCTGGATTAAAAAAAAATGTTGCAGCTGCCAAAGGTTTCATTACCCCTTTTAACACTCTAATTGAATTTAGGCGAATGTGGCAATTACAAATCATGGGACTCGTTTGCAGGATTTACTAATTTGATGCACAAGGCTTTAATTTTCTGTTACAATTTATGACTTTGAAATTCTGAAAATTGTATGCACAATCTCTGTTGTTTTCTACCCTTGTGGAATTCGTGATAATTTATTGGTGCAGGTGGTGGCCATTGGGCACCACATCCCTACATAAATTGAATAATATAAAACATCCTTTAGTTAGATGAGGTAGATAGATTTTTTTTAGGTGTCAAAAATACATGCCACACAAATTGTTACATAAAATACATTGTAATATTTATTCACATAGACATATACATCCCATAATACTTTGCTCCCAAGACAGACAAACAATAGAACAATGGGATACAGCCACACCTCGAACGATCTAGTAAAAAGTCTACAACAGTACATGAGACAATATACACATACAATGAACAATATTCCAGCAGTCTAAAAGGTGAAATTACCTATCTTCATATTTTCTTGAGGAACATTGTTCATGAACATGAATGTCCCAAGTGAAGGGGCCCCCTCACTCTTTCAGCACAAACCACACACACAGAATCCAGGACAACAGTGTTAAAAGGAAATGCTGAGTCTGGTGTGATTGTACGGTGAGTCGGGTTAAGCAGACCCGACTGGGGTTCTCGGTCAACCTGTGCCCCTAAAAGACACAGGGTGACTTACACATAAGAGGGGCCGGGGGAGCTGGAAAATGGGCTCCCAGGGTGCTCTAGGGTAAGCTGGGTTCCACGAGCCCCCCGCCCATAGTGACTCCCGTCACAAAGACATTTATCAGAAATTAGTGAATGTACATTTCTATGTATAGTGGAACAATCAGTCTTAACAAATTTCTCTGAGTCTGGTATTTAAAACAATGATCTCCTCCTCCTGGTGGTCCAACAAAGGGTGTAGTGTTGAAATCACATGCCATGGTTTTAAATCCCAATATTGCCTCTTGTTCTCCTGAAGAAGCTAACATCGAAAACATGTGCCACCATGAAAACAACTGTGCCACCATACTTGGAGATTTTGTTACATGAAATTAATCAGAAATGAGTGAAAATACCTTTTCTATATATGGTGGCACAGTCAACCTCAATGTGTTTTTCTGTTTGCTTCTTCAACAGAACAAGAAACAATAATGGGTTTTAAATTATGGCAGAATATGCATCTTGTCCTACTCCTCCCAGTGGTCCTACACAGGGGGGTAGATCCATCCATTCCCAGTGGTTGTAGGGCTAAAACTAATCACATGCCATCATTTTAAATATCAATATTGCCTCTCGTTCTCCTGAAGAAGCAAACAGTGAAATGTGTTGAGACCAATTGTCCACCATACATAAAGGTTTTGCTAGATGACATTTATCAGAAATGAGTGAAAGTACTTTTTCTGTGTATAATGGAGCAATCAGTCTCAATGAATTTCTCTGAGTCTGGTATTTAAAACAATGGTTTCCTCCTCCCGGAAGTCCCCCAAGGATTGTAGTGTTGAAATAAATCACATGCCATGGTTTTAAATCCCAATATTGTCTCTTGTCCTCCTGAAGAAATTAACAGTGAAATGTGTTTAGACCGACTGTGCCACCATGCTTGAAATTCATCAGAAATGAGTGAAAGTACTTTTTGTATACAGTATATGGTGGCACATTCAGTCTCAACGTGTTTCTCTGTTCACTTCTTCCTAGAGTTGGACCAAACAGCCCCCCGGGTCGGTTTGCACCAGAACTCTCGAACATGGCAAAGGTTTGGACCCGAACCCTATTAAAGTCTATGGGACCAGAACTTGAAAAATTAAAAGTCCCCCTTTTTGAAGGCTTATATGCAAGTTATTGGCCATAAAAAGGGTATGGGGCTCCAAGTACAGCCCTGAGGGACATTTATCAATGCAAAATCTGAAAAAAAAAAATTTAAAGCGCCCCGTCCCTCCGAGCTCATGTTGGGTATCAATTTACTCAGCGTAACATTATCTTTCACAATATAGAAAGAAATTGGGATAACTTTACTGTTTTCTTATTTTTTAATTCAAAAAAGTGTATTTTTTTTTTTTTAAAATGCGTTTGTAAGACCGCTGCGCAAATACAGTATGACATACAGCATTGAAACGACTGCCATTTTATTCTCTAGGGTGTCTGAAAAAAATATATAACCTTTGAGGGTTATAAGCTATTTTCTAGCAAGAAATAAACAATTTTAACTTGTAAACAACAAGTGTCAAAAATAGGCTTTGCTCTTAAGTGGTTAAAGGAGTAGTGATTTTAATAATGCTTTAAGTTAAACAATAAAAATGAAAAATTTCTTTAACCACTTCCCTACCGCCATATTCAGAATTACGGCTGGGAAGTGGTTGGCGATCGGTGGTGTAGGGGGTCAGTCTGACCCCTCGCATTACCAATCTCTGTAAAGCACTTCCATCGAAAGCACTTTACCATGTGATCAGCCGCGACCAATCACGGCTGGTTACGGTGTAAACAGGAAAGCCGTTTATCGACTTTTCCTGTACTCGGGTCTGCAGACCTGAGTGGTGGAGAGCCGATCGGCTGCTCTCCTGATAGGGGGGGGTTTGTGCTGATGGATTATCAGCCTGCCCAGGGACCACCAGGGATGTGCCCACCCAGGACCACCAGGGAGCCGATCAGGACCACCAGGGAGACCACCCTAGACCACCAGGTAAGGGGCACAGTGCCCAATATGGATGGCACTAAGTGCCACCTACAGATGCTACACTAGACCACCAGGGAAATCGCCCCTATCTGTGCATCTGCCCACCAGTGCTACCTATCAGTGCCCACCAGTGCCACCTACCAGTGCCACCTACTAGTGCCACCTATCAGTGCCCATCAGTGCCACCTATCAGTGCCCAGTGCCGCCTATGTGTGCCAATCAGTGCCGCTTATCAGTGTCCATCAGTGTTGCATATCAGTGCCCGTCAGTGCTGCATATCAGTGCCACCTATCAGTGCCTGTCAGTGCTGCTTATCAGTGCCGCCTATCAGTGCCCATCATTGCTGAATATAAGTGCCCCATCATCAGTGCCCGTCAGTGCCACCTCATCAGTGCTCCCTCATCAGTGCCAATCAGTACTGCCTCATCAGTGCCCACCAATGCAGCCTCATCAGTGCCCATCACTGATAAAGAAAATGTAATTGTTTACAAAGTTTTGTGACAGAAACAGAGAATTTTTTTTTTTCAAAATTTTTGGTCTTTTTTTATTTGTAGCCCAAAAAATTAAAACTGCAGAGGGGATCAAATACCCCCAAAAGAAAGCTCTATTTGTGAGAACAAAATGATAAAAAGTTTGTTTGGGTAGAACGTCGCACGACCGCGCAATTGTCATTCGAATCGCAACAGCACTAAATGCTGACAATTGGTCTGGTAGGAAAGTGTTCTAAGTGCATAGTATTGAAGTGGTTAAATACAGTGCCTGGGGGGTCCCCTTAGTCTGCCTGTAAAGTGGCAGATCTGTACTGTGTATAGAACATGCTGCAGCAAAACTGAAAAAAATGACATTTAAATTGGCGCCAACACAATACCATTGCCAGCAATACAAAAACATTTTTAAAAAAACAGTGTGGGGGTCCCCCCCAATCCATACCAGGCCCTTCGGGTCTGGTATAGATTTTAAGGGGAACCCCACGCCAAAAGAAAACGGCATGGGGTCCCCCAAAAATCCATACCAGACCCTTATCCAAACAAAGAAAGGGGGGGGGCAAGTGAGCACCTCCCCTCCTGGACCATACCAGGCCAAATGCTCTCAACATGCTCTGCCCCCCACCCCAAAGCACCTTGTCCCCATGTTGATGGGGACAAGGGCCTCTTCCCGACAACCCTGGGCAGCGGTTGTGGGGGTCTGCAGGCAGAGGGCTTATAGGAATCTGGAAGCCCCCTTTGACAAGGGGTCCCCGGATCCTTGTACCCCCAAGTGAATGAGTATTTGGTACATTGTACCCCCTACTCACTCACCAAAAAAAAATATGTCAAAAATAAATAGACAGGGGGCAGTTTTTGACAATTCCTTTATTAAAAAAATAATACAAAAAACAATGTCCCTGATGTAGATCCATCGTCAATCACGAGGCCCGCCGCAAACCTGCAAGATCCAGCGGCCCCACACAGGGGGATAGATCCATTGGTTCCCAGTGGATGTAGTGCTGAAACTAATCACATGCCTTTATTTTAAATATCAATATTACCTCTCAAGGCTGGCCCAAGACATTGTGCTGCCTGGGTCTAAAAATGAAATGCTGCCCCCCCCCCCCAAAAGAAAAACACACCCACCAAAAGGCCCCTACATCCATTATTTTATATCATGATAATTAAAACTAAAATTACATTTATCAGGAAGTCAGATTTACATGCAACAGCACCTCGTCTATATTCACAATTATATGACATACCATTATGTTCAATTCCAAGGGGCGGGCTAGGGCAATATAGGGGAAAGCTAGGGCAGTATATAGAAAGGCTAGGGTAGTATAGGGACAGGCTGGGGTAGTATATGGACAGGCTAGGGTAGTATATAGACAGGCTAGGGTAGTATAGGGACAGGCTAGGGTAGTATATGGACAGGCTAGGGTAGTATATGGACAGGCTGGGGTAGAATATGGACAGGCTGGGGTAGTATATAGACAGGCTAGGGTAGTATATGGACAGGCTAGGGTAGTATATGGACAGGCTGGGGTAGAATATGGACAGGCTAGGGTAGTATATAGACAGGCTGGGGTAGTATATAGACAGGCTAGGGTAGTATAGGAGCAGGCTAGGGTAGTATATGGACAGGCTGGGGTAGTATATAGACAGGCTAGGGTAGTATAGGGACAGGCTAGGGTAGTATATGAACAGGCTAGGGTAGTATATGGACAGGCTGGGGTAGAATATGGACAGGCTGGGGTAGTATAGGAGCAGGCTAGGGTAGTATATCCACTTCAGCCCCGGAAGGATTTCCCACTTTAGGACCAGAGCACTTTTTGCGATTCGGCGCTGCGTCGCTTTAACTGACAATTGCGCGGTCGTGCGGCGTTGTACCCAAACACAATTTGCGTCCTTTTTTTCCCACAAATAGAGCTTTCTTTTGGTGGTATTTGATCGCCTCTGCGTCATTTCTTATCGCCGCTATAAACAAAAGAAGTTTACCAGCGAGAAGAAAACAAATATCGCCGCTATTCTTTACTGCGTCTCCGCTAGTTTATGGTGGTTTTCTTTCGAGATAAACACCCTTTTTTTCCTGCGTTTAACACAAACCCATGTTGCGGCGTGCTGGCGCGTTAACAGTCAATTTCGCTGCGTCGCGGCTTAGCGTTTTTCACGAGACCAGGATTTCACCCTTTAGGAAGGCCCCGACTTCACCTATATGATGGGATCGGACGAGGATATGATGGGGTCGGACAGGTATAAGATGGGGTCGGACAGGTATATGAT
>BLSH010200699.1:137601-180839 GCA_018402905.1 Glandirana rugosa | reverse complement strand
GGCTAGGGCAGTATAGGGGCAGGCTAGGGTAGTATATGGACAGGCTAGGGTAGTATATGGACAGGCTAGGGCAGTATAGGGGCAGGCTAGGGTAATATATGGACAGGCTAGGGTAGTATATGGACAGGCTAGGGTAATATATGGACAGGCTAGGGTAGTATATGGACAGGCTAGGGTAGTATATGGACATGCTAGGGTAGTATATGGACAGGCTAGGGCAGTATAGGGGCAGGCTAGGGTAGTATATGGACAGGCTAGGGTAGTATATGGACAGGCTAGGGCAGTATAGGGGCAGATTAGGGTAGTATATGGACAGGCTAGGGTAGTATATGGACAGGCTAGGGTAGTATATAGACAGACTAGGGTAGTATATGGACAGGCTAGGGCAGTATAGGGGCAGGCTAGGGTAGTATATAGACAGTCTAGGGCAGTACAGGGGCAGGCTAGGGTAGTATAGGGGCAGGCAGAGCTGCCCGGGGGGCAGTTGTCATCATAATACACAAAATTGCTGGTCGTCAATTTGCTGGGTAAATAGAAGAGAAAGAGAGGCGGCCGTGGTTCAATTTGCTGCCCCTCTCAAAGTGCTGCCTGGGTCCAATGGACCCACTGGGACCCATGGTAGGGCCGACCCTGTTGCCTTTTGTCCTCCTGAAGAAGCAAACCGCAAAACACGTTAAGACCTACTGGCCATTTTGCTATCATAAATGAGCGAAAGCACTTTTTCTATTTGTACCATATAGCGATATTAGGTGGCAATGCCGCAATTGGCGCGCTTTCTTATGTTCTGGAGATATGAGGAACGTTGTCATTTATTTGTAATAAAGATTGGGATGTACAACAATTTGGGTCGCATGTATTTTTGGCACCTAAAAAAAAAATCCCTCATCCAACATAAGGAAGGTTTGTTACAATAAGCTTGTTAGAATTCTTACACTCAATTTGTAACGTTTGCCGATTTCTTTTCTTGCGTGCGCCAACCTCCAAATTTTGCAAACTCCATTATAAAAAATTGGATCGATTTGAGTGAAATTGCAGTGATTTTCAGGTCTTCTCGTTTTACCTCCTGAAAGCCGAGCGTTTTCAGGTTTCTGGAACCTGGGCCTCGGTTATTGAGCGACGCCCGGTGCCTTCTTCCTCCCTGGAGACGCAGTGCAGGAAGACAAGTGAATTGAGCGAATTGCTGAAGTCGATCCGTCTGTCTCAATCAATCTAATCTTCCCCTCCCCCGCCTCCCTCTGCTCCATTCGGGATGAAACCGCGGAGGATCTGTAAAAAAAAGAAGAAAGTCAGAGTGTATAATGAAGTGTCTTATTAACCAGTCCCCATTAAACTGTCACTTGTACTTAGCGGCCGATCTGTGCAGCCGCGGGGAAATAAAAAAATATATCCCGCGCCGCTTGACAGGGGCCTATTACTCCGAACGGCGGGTTATTGGCAGACGCAAAATACTGGAGCGCGGTGGCGCGGTGCGCGGGTCAGGGGTCGCTCCCCGCAGGCACTGACTGCATGATTTATATCTTTTGTGACAACTTTTTTTTTTGGTGTCACATGACTGATCTTCTCGTCGCGGTGAGAAATCGCCAACGTGAGTCGCAGCAAATCTTCCGTCTGATATTCAAATCAGCCGATGATTGCTGAGAGTTTGGGTTCAAAACTTAAAGAGTGTGAAAGCCGCAACAATGAACTCTTCCTATTGGCTCCCTTTTAGTCTGTTAAATATCCAATTGAAAGTGTTTTATTATATCTGATCGATAGGTGCAAAAAAAAATACCCGCTGATCCTGCCAGAAATCTTGTGAGCTTATAAATCGCTGTGTTCTCTGCCTGTGCTGATTTTTATTATTATTAATAATAATAATAATAATAATAACAAAAATCATAATTATTAATACTATAGTTATTATTTTATAATATTATTAATAATTAGTATTATGCTATATTATTTTTATTATTATTATTTTGTTATTGATTTTTTTACCCAATAGATGAAGTGAATTGGTGTGGTTTATTATTCTCACATTTCTCGGAGGTTTTTAAAAAATATCTGCTGATCCTGCCAGAAATCTTGTGAGCTTATAAATCGCTGTGTTGTTTGCCTGTGCTGATTTTTATTATTAATAATAATAACAAAAATCATAATTATTAATACTATAGTTATTATTTTATAATATTATTAATAATTAGTATTATTTTTATTATTATTATTTTGTTATTGATTTTTTTTACCCAATAGATGAAGTGAATTGGTGTGGTTTATTATTCTCCCATTTGTCTGAGGTTTTTAAAAAATACCCGCTGATCCTGCCAGAGATCTTGTGAGCTTGTAAATCGCTGTATTCTCTGCCTGTGCGGATTTTTATTATTATTATTAATAATAATAACAAGGAAAATAACAAGAATAATTATTATTGCTATAATTATTATTTTAGAATATTATTATTATTAATAATAATTATTATTATTATGCTATATTTTTATTATTATTTTGTTATTGATTTTTTTTTTATCCAATAGATGAAGTGAATTGGTTTGGTTTATTATTTATGTTCTCACATTTGTCCGAGGTTTTTATAGATTATCTAGTCAATGCTACCTGAAATTAATTTTTACACTTCTAATGCCATCGGCTGTTGGGTATATGGTTTTTAAATATGACCCCTAGAAGTGTTTTATTATATCTGTTCCATAAGTGCAAAAAAAAATACCTGCTGATCCTGGCAGAAATCTTGTGAGCTTATAAATCGCTGTGTTCTCTGCCTCTGCTGATTTTTATTATTATTAATAATAATAATAATAATAATAATAAAAGTAAAATAACAAGAATAATTAGTAATACTATAAGTATTATTTTATAATAGTATTATTAATAATAATTATTATTATTATGCTATATTTTTATTATTATTTTGTTATTGATTTTTTTTTTTACCCAATGGATGAAGTGCATTGGTGTGGTTTATTATTCTCACATTTGTCTGAGGTTTTTAAAAAATACCCGCTGATCCTGCCAGAAATCTTGTGGGCTTATAAATTGCTGTGTTCTCTGCCTGTGCTGATTTTTATTAATAATAATAATAATAATAATAATTAGAAGAAGAAGAAGAAAAATAACAATCATAATTATTATTACTAAAATTATTATTTTATAATATTATTATTATTATAATTATTATTAATAATTATCATGCTATATTATTATTATTATTTTGTTATTGTTTTTTTACCCAATAGATGAATTGAATTGGTTTGGTTTATTATTTATGTTCTCACATTTGTCTGAGGTTTTTATATATTGATTATCTAGTCAATGCTACCTGAAATTAATTTTTACACTTTCTAATGCCATCGCCTGTTGGGTATATGGTTTTTAAATATTACCCCTAGAAGTGTTTTATTATATCTGTTCGATATGTGCAAAAAAAAAAAATACCTGCTGATCCTGCCAGAAATCTTGTGAGCTTATAAATCGCTGTGTTCTCTGCCTGTGCTGATTTTTATTATTAATAATAATAATAAAAATAACAAGAATAATAAGTAATACTATAATTATTATTTTATAATATTATTATTAATATTCGTTATTATGCTATATTATTATTATTATTTTGTTATTGATTTTTTTTAGCCAATAGATGAATTGAATTGGTGTGGTTTATTATTTATGTTCTCACATTTGTCTGAGGTTTTTATATATTGATTATCTAGTCAATGCTACCTGAAATTAATTTTTACACTTCTAATGCTATCGGCTGTTGGGTATATGGTTTTTAAATATGACCCCTAGAAGTGTTTTATTATATCTGTTCGATAAGTGCAAAAAAATATATCTGCTGATCCTGCCCGAAATCTTGTGAGCTTATAAATCGCTGTGTTCTCTGCCTGTGCTGATGTTTATTATTAATAATAATAACAATCATAATTATTATTGCTATAATTATTATTTTATAATATTATTATTCATAATAATTATTATTATGCTATATTATTATTATTATTTTGTTATTGATTTTTTTTTACCCAATAGATGAATTGAATTGGTTTGGTTTATTATTTATGTTCTCACATTTGTCTGAGGTTTTTATATACTGATTATCTAGTCAATGCTACCTGAAATTAATTTTTATACTTCTAATGCTATCGGCTGTTGGGTATTTGGTTTTTAAATATGACCCCAGAAGTGTTTTATTATATCTCTTCAATATGTGCAAAAAAATAAAAATACCTGCTGATCCTGCCAGAAATCGTGTGAGCTTATAAATTCTTGTGCTCTCTGTCAGTGCTGAATTCTTATTATTTTATTATTATCATTAATAATAACAACAACGCATTATTATTATTATTACTGTTATCATTATTTATTGTTATTTATTTTTCTTATTTTTATTTTATTATTATTGTTTTTTACCCAATTAATGAATTGATTTGGTGTGGTTAATTATTCATCTTCTCACATTTCTCTGAGGTTTTTGTATATTGATTATCTATTCAAAGCTACCTAAAATTTATTTTTATACTTCCAATACTATTGGCTAATCGGTATTTGGTTTTAACTTAGACCCCTAGAAGTGTTTTATTATATCTGTTCAATATGTGCAAAAAAAAATCTCATCTGATTCTGCCCAAAATCTTGTGGGCTTTTAAATTCCTGTGCTCTCCGCCTGTGCTGATTTCTTATTATTTTATTGATTATTATAATTATTTTTATTAATAATAATGGCATTATTACTATTATTATGATTACGTAATAATCATTATAATTATTATTATTGTTGTTGTTGTTTTTTACCCAATTGCTGAATTGAATTGGTTTGGTTTTATTATTTATCTTCTCACATTTCTCAGTGGTTTTTGTATATTGATTATCTATTCAATGCTCAAGTACCTGAAACTCGTTTTTATACTTCCAATACTATTGGCTATTAGGTATTTGGTTTTAAAAGTGACCCCTGGGAGGGGATATTGTATTGATAAAGGATTGATATGGACATGTCTTATGTTTTTTTATATTAAACCTGATAAAGGGGGCATGTTTGGAACCCCAAAATACGTTGGTTACTTTTTGGATTGTGTCCCTGACTTATTTTTTGGAAAAAATTTGCATCTGGACCTCTTAGCAGCGGAGTGGCGCTTCAGCTTCCATTGTTGTGCTGATTTCTTATCAGTTACATTGTTTGCAGCCTTCTGCCGGTTGTTACTCGAGGACTCTGCTCAGGTCTCTGCTGTGCACATCTGACCCCACTTTAACCCCACTTTAAGCCTGCGTTCTGATTAACAAGTTGTCTGTTTGCCCATGTTTTAGATAGGGGGCTGCAGTGGCGTCGGTAGGGGGGGGCTCAGGGGGGCCCCCAAAAAGACTGTGTCTCGGGCATTCATAATTTTATTATTGGCCCAAGCAGCCGTATACAAAGACTCAGAGTCAGACTGTCACTGACTGTCTCACTCAGAGCAGCCAGCGGGAATCTATCCGACTCCGAGTGCGGCTGAGTGACATAACAAGTCCCGCCTCCTGGACCCGGCAGCGCCTATGATGGCCGTCACACTGGTCCAATGCCGAGACCGCAGGACGTGTGACGTCCATCATAGGCGACACCGGATACAGGAGGGGGGAATGACACTGCGGCCGCACCGAGCACTGGGGGATCCCCACTCACTGTAATGGGTGGGCCGCAGGCAGCTCTCCTATCCTGGTTCTGGCTGCTTGGTGCCTGCAGCCTGGTGTCCCTGAGTGGTCATGAATGGGATGGGCGCGCCGCACACTACAGGTAAGGCTGAGCTGCAGGAGTGTCAAGAGGTCACCTGAAGTCTGATGTGGAAAAGTCAGTGTAGGTGTCAGGTAGGTTAGTGTAGGGGCAGGTAGGTCAATGTAATGGTCAGTTAGTTCAGTGTATGTGTCAGGTAGGTCAGTGTAGGTGTCAGGTAGGTCAGTGTAGGTGTCAGGTAGGTCAATGTAATGGTCAGGTAGGTCAGTGTAGGTGTCAGGTAGGTCAGTGTAATGGTCAGGTAGGTCAGTGTATGTGTCAGGTAGGTCAGTGTAGGTGTCTGGTAGGTCAGTGTATGTGTCAGGTAGGTCAGTGTAGGTGTCTGGTAGGTCAGTGTATGTGTCAGGTAGGTCAGTGTAGGTGTCTGGTAGGTCAGTGTAGGTGTCTGGTAGGTCAGTGTATGTGTCAGGTAGGTCAGTGTAGGTGTCTGGTAGGTCAGTGTATGTGTCAGGTAGGTCAGTGTAGGTGTCTGGTAGGTTAGTGTAGGGGCAGGTAGGTCAATGTAATGGTCAGGTAGGTCAGTGTAATGGTCAGATAGGTCAGTGTATGTGTCAGGTATGTCAGTGCAGGTGTCAAGGGGGTTAGTGTAGGGGGCGGGTAGGTCAGTGTAGGGGTCAGGTAGGTCAATGTAGGGGTCAGGTAGTTCAGTGTAATGGTCAGGTAGGTCAGTGAAGGGGTCAGGTAGTTCAGTGTAATGGTCAGGTAGGTCAGTGTAGGTGTCAGGTAGGTCAGTGTAGGTGTCTGGTAGGTTAGTGTAGGGGCAGGTTGGTCAATGTAATGGTCAGGTAGGTCAGTGTAATGGTCAGATAGGTCAGTGTAATGGTCAGGTAGGTCAGTGTATGTGTCAGGTATGTCAGTGCAGGTGTCAAGGGGGTTAGTGTAGGGGGCAGGTAGGTCAATGTAGGGGTCAGGTAGTTCAGTGTAATGGTCAGGTAGGTCAGTGTAGGGGTCAGGTAGGTCAGTGTAATGGTCAGGTAGGTCAGTGTATGCATCAGGTAGGTCAGTTTAGTTGTCAGCATTGATGGGCACTGGCGACCCAGCAAGTCCAAGCCAATGCCGGGCTTGGACTTTAGGCTGAAGCCCCTGGTCTTTTTAATACCTAGCAATGCCCCCGGAGGGCTGTCTGTCTTTGACTAAAGCCAGTGTTCTATCAAAATAGCCAATTCATCGAGATCTCCAATCACATTACTTCCAGTTGCTGTAAACCATCGGTAATTGGAGATTTCGATGACTTGCTGTTTTGACACCACACTGGCAGCCATGTACACTCCGGCACACAAAGATTTTACTTTTTTGATAGAACAGCGGTTAACGAGGAAAAAGTTGTCGCCGCCTCGGAGGCGGCCATTTTGTTGGTTTGTATCCGAAACTAACAATGTCCGCTCATAACATCGTGCACCGGAGTGAACACCGGTGTTGTCAAAGTAACCGGAAGTGACATGATTGGAGATCTTGATGAATTGGCTATTTCGACAGAACACCTGCCACACACAGAGTGAATTTCTTTCCTGCAACCATTTCCTGCACAGTGTTTATGCGGGAATCCCTCCTGCCGGGTCCATTGACTTCTCCTGATATGGGGGCGAGGGCGGGGTAAGCCGCCCCAGCCGGGAGAAGACAGTGATTATGGCTAGCAGCTATAGCAGCCTCTTGCGATAATAGCAATAGAATTCGGCAGTCTGGTTGTACCCAAGTTGATCGATCAATCAGCTCGGTACATTCGGCCTGCCCATTAATGGTTCAAATCTCGGCCAGTTACTGCTGAACCGGCCAAAAATCGAACCATGTATGGCCAGCCTTTGATTGACTAACTATGCATGGATTGTTCCTAAGCTGGAGCTATTGTCTCTGTACTTGGCCATTCATAAAAAGCCAAGGCATTCCCCACCCACAGCCATACATATACACACAGGGTACACACCCCTTGTATACGGGGCGGGGAATGCCTCAGCTGTTTGGGATTGGCACAGCACAGATGACAGCTTCCTGGCGGGATGACAGCTTCCTGGCAGGATCACAGCTTCCTGGCAGGATGACAGCTTCCTGGCAGGATGACAGCTTCCTGGCGGGATGACAGCTTCCTGGCGGGATGACAGCTTCCTGGCAGGATCACTCAAATGGGTTCGGATCGGGATCCAAACACACCAGAGCTCATCCCTGTTCCTGAATATTATTTGGACCGCCTGCACTGATCCTGCTCACCCGCCTTTTACTTCTGCTCTCCGTCATTGCTCTATTTACCTGTCTGAGACATGAAATGTTGGTCTTTGCCTGACCTATCCACCTTAGGTCTGCAGAACAACTCCCCCCTATGTTATGGAGAAGAGGAAGTTAATGTAGTCCTGTCCTAGGGTGGCATTGCTGATCTTCCATAGATATGTGAGCTGAATGAGCGCCGTCACTCTAACTAGGAGTGTACTGATACTATCGGTACTCCTGCAAATGCTCCGATTCCTGAAACTGATACTTTCAGGCTCAGTTCTTTCAGCTGTCAGCGGGATTTCCCCACTGACAGCTGAAATGTAAAAAAAAAAGACTGCACTTATGGATTGTTAAGGAGCGGGGCCGCCGCATCCCTAACCGGTTCCCGACCGGCTCACGTACATTTACTGCTGCAAAGTGCCAGCTTCCCGCGTGCGATGTAGCTCTCATGCCCGCCACACTCTGCAGGAGTGTGACTCCGACTTGGGCGGACTCGATCTCCGAGGCGAGCCACGATTGCCTATCAGAGAGGTCATTTGCCTGCTATTGAATCAGAGAGGAAGAACGGGGAACCGCCGATGTAAACACGGCAGTTCCCCGTTCTGACAGGCGGCATCTAAGAGATCTACTGATTCCTCTCTTATGCCCCTGACAGCCCAGCCCCCCCACAGTTAGAACACGCCTAGGGAACACAGTTAACCCCTAGAGCCCCCCTGCAGGTTAACCCCTTCACTGCCAATGACATTTATACAGTAATCAGTGGATATTTAAATTTCTGATCGCTGTATAAATGTCATTGGTCCCAAAAAAGTGTCAAAAATGTCCGACATGTCTGCTGCAATACCGCAGTCCCGATAAAAATCAGATCGCAGATCGCCGCCATTACGAGTAATAAAAAAAATAGTAAAAACGCCATAAATTAATTCTCATGGTTTGTAAATGCGGAAACTTTTGCGCAAATCAATAAACGCCGATTGCAATTTTTTTACCAAAAATGTGAGGAAGAATATAAATCGGCCAAAACCGATGAATACATTTTTTTTTTTTTTTTGGATTTGCATTTTAGCAAAAAGTAAGAAATATTATTTTTTTTTTCAAAATTGTCGCTCTTTTTTTTGTTTATAGCGGTGATCAGAAATAACGCAGAGGTGATAAAATACCACCCAAAGAAAGCTCTATTTGTGTGAAAAAAAGACGCAAATTTTGTTTGGGTACAACGTCGCATGAACGCGCAATTGTCAGTTAAAGCGACGCAGTGCCGAATCGCAAAAAAGTGCTCCGGTCCTAAAGTGGGAGATCCTTCCGGGGCTGAAGTGGTTAACAACTGGCAGCTGAAGTGTAAATGAAGTCCCAGCAATTGGAGCTGTCAAAAAAAAAAGCAGCCGGGTAATGTTTATCAACAACATTGCTCAGCCCCTGAAATAGAAAGATAAAAAGAAACATTATTTTGTTCTGTTTATTCATCTACAGATCAAAGGGATGAACTTTCTGCAGATGAAGTCAGTTTAAAGCAACCTGTCAAGTAAACTTTTTTTTTAATTAACAGCCCCGAAGGGATTTACCCCCTTCCTGGCCAGAGCACTTTTTGCGATTCGGCACTTCATCACTTTAACTGACAATTGTGCGGTCGTGCGACGTTGTACCCAAACAAAATTGATGTCCTTATTTTCCCACAAATAGAGATTTCTTTTGGTGGTATTTGATCACCTATATAGAGCTATAAACAAAAAAAGAGCGACAATTTTTTTTATTTCTTTTCTATAATAAATATCGAAAAAAAAAAAGTTCCCCAGTTTAGGCCGATATATATTCTTCTACAGATTTGTGGTAAATAAAATCGCAATAGGCGTATATTGATTGGGTTGCGCAAAAGTTATAGCGTCTACAAACTATGGGAATAGATTTATCGCATTTTTATTTTTTTATTTTTTTTTTTACTAGTAATGGCGGCGATCTGCAATTTTTTTCTGGGACTGCGACATTGCGGTGGACAGATCGGACACTTTTGACACTTTTTTTTGGGACCAATCACATTTATACAGCGATCAGAGCTAAAAAATTGCCACTGATTACTGTATAAATGTCACTGGCAGTGAAGGGGGTTAAACTCTAGGGGGCGATCAAGAGGTTAACTGTGTTTCCTCACTGTGTTTTTACTGTATGGGGGATGGGCTGGCAGGGACATGACAGATCTCACTGTTCCCCATCACTGGGAACAGTAGATCAGTGTCATGTCCCCTGGCAGAACGGGGATCCGCCATGTTTACATTAGATCCCCGTTCTGCCTCTGTAGTAGGCGATCGCGGGTCGCCGGCGGAAATTGCGCATGCGCGGCTGAAGTACCGTGACGCCATTTTTGCACAGCCGAGCCAACCTGCCGCAGTGCAGCTGCGCCAGCTGGTTGGCAAGTGGTTAAATGTTCCTCTGTTTAGCCCCCTTATTAACCCTCAATTTACTCTAATCAGCTTTAATTAACTTCTTATTCTCCTTTTCCATTTAATTATTATTTTCCTGCTGATTTTATTTTTGTTTGCTTCTATTTTATAAACTATTAATAATTAAAGCATTCTTTTTGTTTGCTTTTTTCATTAATATTTTACGCCCTTAACAAATATTTACACGTTTTACATAAAAAGCACAAAATTTAAAAAAATATATAAATATATTTAATTTGTAAATAACTTTTCAATGAGTTGTATCCTTGCTGACAGCTGAAGTGTAAACAAAACAGTTGCCGGCAGATATCGATAATTGGTATCGGCGAGATCTACAAAAAAAGTATCGGTATCGGTGCGTCCCGCTAGGGCAGTGCTTCTCAACTCCAACCCTCAAGGTGCCCCAACAGGTCATATTTTCAGGATTTCCCTCAGATGAAATGGCTGTGGTAATTACTAAGGCAGTGAAACCAGGGCTGGCCCAAGACTTTATGCTGCTTGGGTCCAAGAATGAAATGCTGCCCCCCCCCCCCACCCACCAAAAAAAAAAAAATCACGCCCACCAAAAGGCCCCCACATCCATTGTTTTATATCGTGGACAGGCTAGGGTAGTTTAACCGGTTGCCGACCGCCCGCCGTGGATTGACAGCGGCAACTTGGCTCGATATCGCAAACTGCCGTCACCTGATGGCGGCTGCGAGATCGCGGATCGTGAGCGTGCGCTCGTTGTGTTACGGGGGAGCCAGGGAGCGGGTAGGGCAGACTCAATGTCCGCCGGCTACCCGCGATCAGGGCTGGCTCTTCCACTAGGCGGAGTAGGCGGCCGCCTAAGGTGCACTGCCGCCTAGGGCGCCTGGCCACTGTTGATCTGTCACTGACTGCTCTGCATTGATTCAATGTAAAAACTGACACTGACTGAGATAATGAGATTTTATTATCACATGCCATGTGCAAATGTATATAGAAATAGTGACTGATCTGCCAAGTACCATCCCCTCTGCCCCCCCCCCCCGAGGCTATATTTAATGGGCACAGGTGAAGCTCTATTTGATGGGCACAGGTGAGGCTGTATTGATTGGCGCAGGTGAAGCTGTATTTGATGGGCGTTGGTGAGACTGCATTTGATTGGCGCTGATCAGGCTGGGCAAGAAAAGGGGTGTGTGGTCAGGGGTGGAGCCAAGGGAGGCGGCAAGATGAGGTCACCTCTGTGTCCACATGTCACCTCCACATGGCACTGGCCGGATGCCCAAATGGTCAGTCAGCCCCTAATTTTGGGCGTCAATTTGCCGCCCCTCTTAAAGTGCCGCCTGTGTCCAATGGACCCAGCGGGACCCATGGTAGGGCCGGCCCCAGGGCTGGTGCAAGGATTTTTGACACCCTAGGCAAAACCTCATTTTGCCGCCCCCTTTGGCTATGCCCCTGACTCTACCCTCTTTGCCCTGCCCATGTATACGATGGAGGTGGCGGAGGTGGAGATTTGTGCAGCGCCTTTCTACCTATTTCTGTAGCCGTGGTCCACAGGCCCGCACCTGTGCCTCTGGACCCAGCCTAAAGTCAAATAATGGTGCACCGTCTCGCTTCCTCATGCCAGCCATGGTCCGCAGGTATATGGACAGGCTGGGGTAGAAAATAGACAGGCTGGGGTAGTATATGGACAGCCTGGGGTAGTATATAGACTGGCTGGGGTAGTATATGGACAAGGGCTTGGCGCCCTGGGCATCAGTGCGCCCTAGGTGGCCGCCTACTCCGCCTAGTGGTAGAGCCGGCCCTGGCCGGCCCTTGCAAAATAATGGAAAGCCTGAAAACATGACCTACTGGGGCGCCTTGAGGACTGGAGTTGAGAAACACTGCTATAGGTAACAAACAGTTTTTGTAGATATTTTTGGGGGGAATCAATTTTATATAATCAAGCTGCAAGTTTTATTGAAGTATTTGCTGGAAAGTTTCTTGCACCTTTACCCCCCCCCCCCCCATGTGATTTTGTTAGGGGGGGTTCAGTGAGATCTGGATGAAAATAAATCACAAAGATTAAAAAAAAATCTTGATGCTCATGCAATTCCATTATTATTATTATACAGGATTACATTGTAGCAATCACTTAGAAAGGACTAAATCGATGATAATTTCCGCCGTACCCGATTGCACTTTGATCAATCAAGTTGGGCTGAAAAATCAATAGGGGGCTGTTGGGGACGAGCAATCGCAATATTAAAAATCAAAGCGTTGTATCTGTTGATGTTTGGTCAGGGGAATCAAAAATTCTTAAATTGGCAGTCCTGATTCTAAGGTCACCAGATAAGTTATAAAAATTGCTTATTGGCATTATTTTTCTATTATTATACAGGATTTATATAGCGCCAACAGGTTGCCTAGTGATTTGCAATATAAAGGGAGACAATACAGATACAATGCAATTCAATACAAGAGGGTTCAGAGGGCCCTGCTTATGAGGACTTACAATCCAAAAGGTGATATAAAAGGATACAACTGGATGAGCTGATGGAGAAATAAAAGTTAAAGTAGAACTATAGGCAAAACTTTTTTTTTTTTCATTTTGTATAGGGAGGGTTACAACCCCTGTCCCATTTTTTTCACCATCTGTGTACCATTGTGGAGATTTCCCATCACTTCCTGTCCACTAACCAAACAGGAAGTGAGGGAAAATCCCTGCAAATTAAGGGAATTCCTTGGGGACCCCTAGATCACCAGAACCAGTGTTCCCATCAGGGGTGGCCCGTCCATTAAGGGCCACCCCATCCATGTGTCTGGCCCCCATGCAGGACGCCGGATGCATGAATTCCAATGGGGGGGGTGGTTTTAGAAGCACGTGATTAGAGCCAGAGGCTCTAATAGGCTTCAGAAAAGGATGGGCTTGGGTCGCGCCCAAAGCTCACCTAGTTGTGTGACAATAGCGAATGAATATTCGCTATTTTTACACTGATTCTTCTTCCGGCCAATCAGGAAATGGGTCTGAGACCTGTTTCCCAATTGGCCAAAAGGAAAAGCATTCCAATTGGCTGCCGAGGAGGAGGGAGGGGGAGGGAGGAGACAGAAGCCGCTGAGATGCCCGCGGAGGAGTGAAGGGGAAGCCTCCCGTGATGCCCGCAGCCCCTGATGCCTGTCGCCTGGGTGCAGCGCTGCCTGTCCTAGAGGGTAAGTGCTCCGGACCCCACTGACCGGACCGAGGGGTGGCTGTGGGTGCACTGTTTGCCGCCCCCCCAACAAAAAAAATTACCACCAGCCGCCGCTGAAGATTTCCCCTCTATTACTTTTCTGGGGACAACCCAACATTTGGGATTTTATTTTATTTTATCTTTCACTTTCGATGATAACGGTAAACAGGACAAATAGAGAGGGTGAATCTCCCTAACAGGGGGCACAGACAGCAATAAAAACTGAAAGGGGTTCAAATCCCTCCCCACTCCATCCAAAATTTAAAGTTTTGCCTTTAGCTATACTTTAAAGTAGAAGTCCGGTTCAAACCCAACTAAGTCTAAACTTGCTCCCACCCCCCATTCTAAGCCGAACTACCCTGTAAATGAAAAGTGCTTATTCTTACCTAATCTAAGGGCAGCCAGGCCACGCGTCCGCCCCCCCCAGCGCCGATTCAGGGGAGAGGATGGACAGCGTACAATGGATGGCCCTCTGTAAGCTTATGGGTGGTGTTATCGCCCAGGCTCTGTCAGCGCTCTCTTCCCTCCTCAGAAGCCGGCCCCTGAGGAGATCACACAACCAGACCTGAGTATAAGCTTCTTTCCTTTATAAGGTAGTTAGTATAGAACTTTAGGACTTAGGATGGGAATGGGAGCAGGTTTAGAATTAGGTTTTGACTGGACTTCTACCTTAGGTGGAGACATGATAGGCTTCCCTGCGGGGTCTTAAGGGACCCTAAAGATAGACAGAGTAGGGAATAGCCAGACAGACTGGGGTAGGGGATTCCAGAGGAAGGAAGAGGCTCTGGAGAAGTTCTGGAGGTGAGCACTTAAGGAGAGGAAACAAGGAAGCTAGAGAGCAGAAGGTCTTGGGAGGACGGTTTTGGTGATATTTTGAGACTAGGTTGGTGACGTAGCTCATTGGTGCAGAGTTGTGGATGGTTTGGTAAGTTGTTGTTAGTATTTGGGATTTTGGGTAATTGGAAGCCAGTGGTGGGATTGGTAGAGAAGGGCAGCAGACACTGAGTGGTAGTCCGATGGCAGCATTCATGGATAACTGAAGGGGGGATAGCCTGTGTAGAGGTAGCCCAACGAGAAGGGAGTTAAAATATTCAAGGGAATGAATTTGTTGTTTGGTGGTGTCATTGGGTAAGAAAGGGATCATTTTGGGAACCATATAAAGGTGAAGGTGGCAAGATTTAGACAATGATTGGATGTGAGGGTCAGAAGGAGAGGTCAGAGTTCAGGATTATGCCAAGCACCCTGGCACGATGGTAGGGGCATATAGCTGTACCAGGGCTGTCGTTAGAAATCATGGGGCCTGATGCAGCCTAGCAGACAAGGCCCCCCTCCCCAGTGTTACCACAGACAATGCACATCCATTGCAAGGTGCGTTGGAGAAGGCGGCAAGGTTTGGACAATGATGGAATGTAGGGCCGGAAGGAAAGGTCAGAGTTCAGGATTACACCCAGCACCCTGGCATGATGGGGAGGGACTGATAGCTGTACCAGGGCTGCCATTAGAAATCATGGGGCCCGATACAGCCTAGCAGACAGCCCTCCACCCCCCCCCCCCTTCCTAGTGTTACTATAGGCAATGCACATCCATTGCTAGGTGTGTTGGAGTGCCATGCAGAATGCATGGCACTGCATCACACCAATGCATGTAACATGCACTTCTGAGTTTTAAATGTTAATGCAGACATCTGATTGGATGGCAGTATGTGACTCTAAATGCACATTAAGGCCAGGTCAGCCAATTAGGCAGTAGAGAGCCAATCAGAGTGAGGCCAATGGGTGCAAATGAGAGATAACATAGCTGCTTCAGGGCTAAACCCAGCCCCACCGCTGGCTCAATAGGGCCTGGGCCCAGTACGGGAGGGTTGGCTATACCCCCCTATCGGCAGCCGTGAGCCTTTCTATGGATATTGATGACAAGATTGGGGAGGGGACAGAAACGGGGGAGATATGTTGAGCTCGGTTTTTGAAAGATTGAATTTCAGAAACTGATGTGACATCCATATGTCAGCTAGTAAATTAGTGATGCACAAGTAGACTGAACTCTAATCTAAGGAGAAGAGAAGTGGATTTGGGTTTCTATAATTCTCTTACTTGGGATGCTGTGTATAAAAAAACCTAAGTTTCCTATGCCCAATGATCAGTGAGGATAACAGTGATGGGGGCAAAACTCTGACTTTGTAGCTGTTTTATTTAGGGGATTAACTTGGATGGAGAAAGTGTAACCGTGGGATGCCCCAATGAATTGGTTTTCGGGACCCTCTATATACACGACTGTATATACACACTTCTACTTCCTCCAGCACTTCATTGCTGGCCGTTACTCTTCTCACTTCTCTCCAGCACTTCACTTAGTTTTCCGGCCTGAAAGGAAATTTATCAGGCCTACTTGACTCCTCTTCCTTCATCACAGCTAGCACATGGCGAGGCCTGCACTTCAGTCAGCAGGACCTCCGAACCATTCATTACAGGCCAGGGTCAGGGACCCCTCAAGTGTGGCTAAGTACGTTAGTGCTAGCTGGGCCTTTGATGGACTACAACTCCCAGCCCATCCCTCTTCCAGGCCCCACCAGCCTGCTTTCCTCTCAATGACACTTCTTCCCCTGACTGGCTCCTGAGACTTCCTCAGACCATCCACTATTCCTCTCCCAGCCTTCTCCAGCTCCCAGGGTCCGTCACTCACAGACTCCAGTGGATACTTTAAAGTGTCCTCAGTAGCACCTCTGCTGTTTTCCTGTTCCCCTGTGCTGCTCCAGGAATCAACTCCACTCCTGGCCACACCCGAACCTTCAGGCCTCAAGGTCACCCCTTCCCAGAATGGGGGGTCCCTCCTGGGTAGAGGCCTCCACAGCACCTCTGCTACATCTTCACCACTTCCACCCCAAACTCTCCTCCCCCTGCTGGGCAGATCACCATATTTCAGGAGACCTGCCCCCTGCCAATCCTAGTTGGGGATTGGTCAGGGCTACTTAACATACAGCAGAAAGTGACAGTCCTCATCCATCCCCTCTTTCCAGCACTTTCTGGAACCAAAGGGGAGGCGTGCCCAAGGGGTGTCCCTTCTTGTAATCTCCAGCCTTACTCTGAGACACTCCCATGCCCAGATCAAAACACCTGGGCCTGACTAAATTTTGCCTCTCCTAGCAAAAAGACGCCTACACTATGGGGGCACTACACTAGCAACCGGTGACCTCACCCAGCCCCAATCATTTACTGGCTGGGAATCCTCATTTATGTCAACAAAGGGGTGGGAATATGACTTGGCCATATTTGAGCAATGGCATCACCTGGAATGATGTGGGGCTTGAGAAATATGAGCAGTCATTGGCATCAGGTCACATTCATCGATCAATGGGATTTTTTTCTTTCGCTGGCCATTGAGTGTCGTTCATCATGATCTGCATCACTGGACGCGACGATTGATGATGGATGTACATCTTGGGACATTTGTGCTTTGCAATACACGTGTCTCTATTTACACTAAGGGAGTAGAATTATTATGTACCCCTTATCCATTCCCATGGGGGGGGGCAGTATCTGAGGAATCCCTTAGTGTGAAAGGAGGCTTCCGGTTTATGATAAGCCCCCCCATTTCCCACAGACCCCCACAAACGTCAGAACAGGGTTGCAGGGAAGAGGCCTTGTCCTTATCAACATAAAGACAAGATGCTTTGGCAGGGATGTCCCCCTGGCAAAGTACTCCCCCATGCTGGGGGCATATGGACTGGTATGGTTGAGGAGGGGGAGGGGGCATGCTCTCCCCCCCCCCCTTTCCTGGCCAAACAGGGCCTGGTATCATGGGCGTCCGCAGGTAGGGGCAAGGGGGGGCAATTGCCCCCCCTGGAATCAGGGATCTGATCAGGGGTTCCCCACTAGGTCCTTATCCTCTTAAGCCATGTATTCAGTCTCTGACCGTTTCCTGTACCATGTCCCCAGTCTCTGACTGTCTCCTGTACTATGTCTGCAGTCTCTGACTGTCTCCTGTGCTATGTATGCAGTCTCTGACTGTCTCCTGTTCCATGTCTGCAGTCCCTGACCGTATCCTGTACTATGTCTGCAGTCTCTGACCATCTCCTGTACCATGTCTGCAGTCTCTGACCATCTCCTGTACCATGTCTGCAGTTTCTGACCGTCTCCTGCATCATGTCCACAGTCTCTGACTGTCTCCTGTATCATGTCTGTAGTCCCTGACCGTATCCTCTACTATGTCTGCAGTCTCTGACCATCTCCTGTACCATGTCTGCAGTCTCTGACCATCTCCTGTACCATGTGTGCAGTTTCTGACCGTCTCCTGCATCATGTCCACAGTCTCTGACTGTCTCCTGTATCATGTCTGCAGTCTCTGACCATCTCCTGGATCATGTCTGCAGTCTCTGACCATCTCCTGTATCACGTCTGCAGTCTCTGACCATCTCCTGTATCATGTCTGCAGTCTCTGACCATCTCCTGGATCATGTCTGCAGTCTCTGACCGTCTCCTGTACTATGTCTGCAGTCTCTGACCAACTCCTGTACTACGTCTGCAGTCTCTGACCGTGATAATGTAATTATGACATTGTCAAAAAGGGGCAGATCATGGATGACCTTGAAATTATGCCCCCCCCCCTGGAAAAAGTTCTGCGGACGCCCATGCCTGGTATGGACTTTTGAGGGAGACCCCACACTTTTTTTTTTTACCTTATTTTTTGCATTGGGTTCCTTTAAAATCCATACCAGACCTGAAGGGTCTGATTTCTGCTGAGCAGGGAAAATAGGAGAATAATACAGAGATATTTTTCAGCCAGCAATACTAGCAGAACTTAAAATATATCTATTGATTTTCATTAATAAATGTATTACTGGGCTATTTTTTAACATTTGCCTGAGGTTCTGCTTTAAATCAGTTATCCTGTGGAGCAGACGGCCTCACCCCCCGATATTCTGCATGCAGACAGAGTTTCTTGCCAGGATGTGATGTTCTCTTGCGGATGAACACATATAAAGATGATCCCAGCCTGTGCTGTGTGCCTGGCAAACACTGAATTACAACCAAGTTCTCTCTTTCTAATTGAAACTCAGACACCCAGAGGCATCAGCGGCTCGCGGAGCAGCGGAGGGAAAGCAGATGTGGTCCTGTGTGCAGATGGGTTCATTCTTGGCTCTCCATCCTTTGCATAAAGCAAATTGTCATTAGTCTGATTATATCCGATCCAGGCAACTGACTGCCCTGGAGAGAAAGTTCTTAAAGAGGTATTTTTCCATAGATAGATATATAGATACAGTATTTTACAAAAGTTAGTACACCCCTCACATTTTTGTAAATATTTTATTCTATCTTCTCATGTGACAACACTGAAGAAATGACACTTTGCTACAATGTAAAGTAGTGAGTGTACAGCTTGTATAACAGTGTAAATTTGCTGTCCCCTCAAAATAACTCAACACACAGCCATTAATGTCTAAACCGCTGGCAACAAAAGTGAGTACACCCCTAAGTGAAAATGTCCAAAATGGGCCCAAAGTATCAATATTTTGTGTGGCCACCATTATTTTCCATCACTGCCTTAACCCTCTTGGGCATGGAGTTCCCCAGAGCTTCACAGGTTGGCACTGGAGTCCTCTTCCCCTCCTCCATGACGACATCACAGAGCTGGTGGATGTTAGAGACCTTGCGCTCCTCCACCTTCCATTTGAGGATGTCCCACAGATGCTCAATAGGGTTTAGGTCTGGAGACATGCTTGGCCAGTCCATCACCTTTACCCCCAGCTTCTTTAGCAAAGCAGTGGTCATCTTGGAGGTGTGTTTGGGGTCGTTATGTTGGAATACTGCCCTGCGGCCCAGTCTCCAAAAGGATGGGATCATGTTCTGCTTCAGTATGTCACAGTACATGTTGGCATTCATGGTTCCCTCAATGAACTGCAGCTCCCCAGTGCCGGCAGCACTCATGCAGCCCCAGACCATGACACTCCCACCACCATGCCTGACTGTAGGCAAGACACACTTGTCTTTTACTCCTCACCTGGTTGCCGCCACACACGCTTGACACCATCTGAGCCAAATAAGTTTATCTTGGTCTCATCAGACCACAGGACATGGTTCCAGTAATCCATGTCCTTAGTCTGCTTGTCTTCAGCAAACTGTTTGTGGGCTTTCTTGTGCATAATCTTTAGAAGAGGCTTCCTTCTGTGATGACAGCCATGCAGACCAACTCAACTTTCTTGGTCGACCATGGCGAGGCGCTGTTCTGAGTGGAACCTGTCCTGTTAAGCCCCTGTATGGTCTTGGCCACCGTGCTGCAGCTCAGTTTCAGGGTCTTGGCACTCCTCTTATAGCCTAGGCCATCTTTATGTAGAGCAACAATTCTTTTTTCAGATCCTCAGAGAGTTCTTTGCCATGAGGCGCCATGTTGAGCTTCCAGTGATCAGTATGAGGGAGTGAGAGCGATAACACCAAATTTAACACACCTGCTCCCCATTCACACCTGAGACCTTGTAACACTTTGTACATTTTCACTTAGGGGTGTACTCACTTTTGTTGCCAGCGGTTTAGACATGAATGGCTGTGTGTTGAGTTATTTTGAGGGGACAGCAAATTTACACTGTTATACAAGCTGTACACTCACTACTTTACATTGTAGCAAAGTGTCATTTCTTCAGTGTTGTCACATGAAAAGATAGAATAAAATATTTACAAAAATGTGAGGGGTGTACTCACTTTTGTGAGATACTGTAGATAGAGAGATAGATAGATAGACAGATAGACAGATAGATAGATAGATAAGGATAGATAGATAGATAGATAGATAGATAGATAGATAGATAGATAGATAGATAGATAGATAGATAGATAGATAGATAGATAGATAGAGATGTATACATTTCAACATGACTCCAGGGAGGTCGGGATGTTTTACCAAAATAAAAAAGGGACTACATCAAGACTAGAAATGGGTATATTTGCCAGAGTTTGATTTGCCAATGGTTCAACAAATTTTGAGCAAAGTATGGTAACTCACAATCGGGGGTCAGGCTTGAAGAACATTGCTATAGAAGTGGGGAGCTCACACAGGAACCAGTGGGATAGGTACACAGGTAGGTCACCCTGGCAGATGACACAGGCTCACCCGAGGTGTGGAGTCTAAGTACTAACCGGTGATCACCAGAGCTCCTGATGGTGGAGATGGATTTTGCAGCATGTTAGTACCAGGCCACAGTCCTCAGGATCGCCCCACCAGGAAGTGAGCAAGCCGGGGTCCAGAAGAAGATAAGAAGGTGAGGATCAAACAGAAGCGTAGTAAGTAAACAAGCCAAAAGGTCAGTAAGGTGTAGTTGCAGGTTGGAATTAGGCAGAAGTGTAGTCGACGAACAAGCCAAGGGTCGATAACGAGACAGGAGCAAGAGAATGGCTGGAGATAGCACAATATTCTGGCAAACAGGAAGTGCAGAGAATTGGCTTAAATGAGGAAGTTTGTGGGAGGAGCAAAGAGTTCAAGGTTCAGCAGAAGGCAAAAGGCAGGGTTGTCCAAAGGATCCAGCAAGCCCCTGTCCAGCATCTCAGCTAGCTCAGTGAGAAGATTCATTGCCACACACAGCAGAGGTCCCAGGTTCAAGTCCAGGTCCTGACTTCCAATGCCTTTGAAATCTATAGGGAGGGGGGTTGATTTGCTAAAACTGGAGAGTGCAAAATATGGTGCAACTCCCCATAGCAACTCCTCATCAGCTTCCAGGTTTTTTTTTGTTAAAGCTAAAGCAAAATAAGTTAGAAACTGATTAGCTACCATGCACAGCTGCACCAAATTTTGCACTCTCCCGTTTTAGTAAATCAACCCCAGTCTTGTTGAACAAATACAAGGATCCAAAGGGACGCATACTTAAAAACTGCATTCACTTTATTGTTCATCTTTAAAACGCCATACACAGCAACAGTAAACACTGTGGATGCAGGAAACACAGTCAACGCGTTTCACACTGCTAGTACTTATTCATGAAATGAGTTGACTGTGTTTCCTTGCTCCCACGGTGTCTACTGTTGATGCATATGGCGTTTTAAAGATGATCAATAAAGTGGATGCAGTTTTTAAGTATGCGTCCCTTTGGATCCTTGTATTTGTTCAAAAGACTCAATCCCTATAGATTTCAAAGGGATTGGGTTACCCCCATACTTTGCTGTATATGGTGTTTTAGAGATATTCCAGGGCTTTGTTCAGCGGGAATGTGGGGGAACGCACCTCCAGTACTGAATGGGGTGTGCTGGAGGGTCTATTAATGCCGACTGCTGGGGGATCGATTGTCACTGGAGGGATCATTTGTTGCTGGGGAGGTCTATCTTTGCTGGGGGGGATCTTATATAGCTAGAGAGCCAATTATTGGTGGGAGGGGCCTACTGTTGAGGGAGGGGTCTATTGTCGCTGGCTGCTGGATGGTCTACTGATGCTGGCGGCCAGGAGTTCTATTGTATTATTACTTGTGGGGGTTTATTATTGGGGGGAGATCTATTGTTGGTGGGGGGTTCTATTGTTGCTGGTGGAGGATCCTATTGTTGCTGGCGATGATCGTATGTTGCTAGGGGTTCAATTGTTGCTGAGAGGAATCTACTATTGAGGGAATGCTCTGTTGATGCTGGCTGCTGGGAGGTCTACTGTATTGTTATATTGAGGGTCTATTGTTGCTGGGGGGATCTATTCTTGTTGGGGAGGGGGTCTATTTTTAGGGGATATATTATTGCTGGGGTGGAACATATTGTTGCTAGAGGGGATTTATTGTTGCTTGGTTATCTATTGTTGTTACGGAAATGTATTTTTGCTAGCTGCACAGGATCGTGCTCAGAGGTGGGTACGGGATGGAGACAAGGGGGGCTTGGAAGGGGGGTATCTGCACATATTTTCTGAGAAAAAGAAAGCCCTGAGATTATCAATAAAGTGGGTGCAGTTTTCAAGTGTGAAGCCCTTTGGACTCTGTTATATTTATTCCACACGGCTGGATGAGCGGTGCTTGCCCTGAATACACTGGAGGTCAAAGGAACTGTGCGGCGGACCCACCTAGATCAGCAGCATACACATTGAATCTAGAGTCAATCTTATTATTCAATTTTGTAAATTTCTAGAGCTCATAAGCCAGTTATTGTCAAACAAATGCCATAGGAAGCCAGGCAATGCCATGGAGATATATGACAATGCCAAAATTGAAAAAGAAAAACAAATGACCTCTCATTTGGGTTGACCTTCCTTCAGATTTTTGGCTCTTGTGACTCGGCTGACCAGGGTCAAAGGCTATGCACTGAATTATAGGTTGTTCCTTATTTCTGGCAGTGAACCTGCAAAGTTTTCAGCCAATGTGGCCGAATTGCCAAACTTTACGAGTCTTGGGGATTTGCTTTGAACCAATGGTGGGGGTGAACCTGAATCTGTGTTTACATCCCTATAATGCAGTGGTCTCCAAAATGCAGCCTGGAGGCCATATGTGGCCCTTTTGCTTGCCTTTATCCAGCCCTTAAGGTACCATTCCATCCACTGACACCATAAATGAAGCACATCTCCTGTCGCTGACACAAACAGCGGGGCGCTATTCCCCTCACTGACACCAATAATGGGGCACAATTCCTTCCATTGACACCAATGCTGGAGCACTATTCCCCTCACTGACACCACTGATGGGGCAAAATTTCTTCCATTGACACCAATGATGGGGCACTATTCCTCCCACTGATACCAATGATGGGGCACAATTCCTTCCATTGACACCAATAATGGGGCACAATTTCTTCCATTGACACCAATGATGGGGCACTATTCCTCCCACTGACACCAATGATGGAGCACTATTCCTCCCACTGATACCAATGATGGGGCACAATTTCTTCCATTGACACCAATGATGGGGCACAATTCCTTCCATTGACACCAATGATAGGGCACAATTTCTTCCATTGACACCAATGATGGGGCTCTATTCTTCCCACTGACACCAATGATGGGGCTCTATTCCTCCCACTGACACCAATGATGGAGCACTATTCCTCCCACTGACACCAATGATGGGGCACAATTCCTCCCACTGACACCAATGATGGAGCACTATTCCTCCCACTGACACCAATGATGGGGCACTATTCCTCCCACTGACACCAATGATGGGACACTATTCCTCCCACTGATACCAATGATGGGGCACTATTCCTCCCACTGACACCAATGAAGGGGCACTATTCCTCCCACTGACACCAATGATGGAGCACTATTCCTCCCACTGACACCAATGATGGGCACAATCCCCCTCGCTGACACCAACGATGGGGCACAATTTCTTCCATTGACATCAACGATGGGGCACAATTTCTTCCATTGACACCAATGATGGGGCACAATTTCTTCCATTGACACCAATGATGGGGCACAATTTTTTACATTGATACCAATAATGG
This sequence comes from Glandirana rugosa, assembly GCA_018402905.1. Lineage (NCBI taxonomy): Eukaryota > Metazoa > Chordata > Amphibia > Anura > Ranidae > Glandirana > Glandirana rugosa. The sequence goes on along the minus strand of BLSH010200699.1, from coordinate 156,877 downwards.
GGCACTATTCCTCCCACTGACACCAACAATGGGGCACCATTCCTCCAAATGACACCAACCATGGCCACTGGCCCTAGTCTGGCCCTCTAAAGTCTGAAGGACAGTAAATTGCCCCTTTGTTTGGAAAGTTTGGAGACTCCTGCTATAATGAAATATAATCTTTAGACATCGAAAATGTTTAAATTGCAGAATTCCCTATGATCCCCTAGGGATGGTTGAGAGCTTTCACTTTCCCAAAATGTTTCCAATTTGAAAACATTTCTCCTTTTAGGTGAAATGTATTGAAGTCAACAAGAAGGCAAAGTTAAGGTGGTATTTGGCGCTTTTAGGGATGCTATGGGCTTTAAAGGATTCCCGAGGGTTGCAAAAGCTCCTTCCTCCTATCCTGGGCCTGTTCTTGTGCCAGAAAAATGCCCCCCTCATTAGCCTCATTATTTAAATATTTTTTTCTGAAAAAGAAAAACAGGCAGTGTAAAAAAGTAAAATAAAAGATGAATACACAACTATATATTTATCGACTACAGAAATAAAGTGAAAAAAATAATGCAAAAAAAAAAACATTTTGCCCAAGCAGCTCAATGAACTAAATTAAGATTCTTGTAATACCCATTTTAAGCTGTTATTGACCATTTAGGTATCTAAAAAAAATATTAACCCTTTTGGTCTGCACAACCAGTAGGGTGTCAAGGTCACGTCTTTTACATGTTTATTTCTAAAAAAAAATATTTCCCGTGTCAGAAAGTTGGAGGTTTGTGAGGTTATCTTCAGCTTGGAGATCAGGACAAAATCTTGAGTAGAATCTTTGACATTTAGTGGAGTGGAGGGTGTAATGCTTGGTAGTTTGTGTTCTTGTGTATCGTGACTGGCTGGTTGTTACACCATGATGGACACTTTAATAACAGATCTTGTTATTTTATGAACCTGGTAAGTGGATTCGAGATTGATGTTCGTGGTCCATTACCAGCCTCACAAAGGTGTCACATTAGAGGCTGATGGCCGGTTGGGCAAAAGGAGAGCGGCGTAACTCACTTTCAAGAGCTCCGTGTACCGCTTTAAAAACACTACTTCCTAGAAACACACAACAGATATCTTTCTTTAGTGGCTTCCATATTGCAAATAACCCTAAGAAAAGAGAATAAAAAGCCACAACCCCGTCAGATAGACTGTAATGGAAGAGACACTCAGGAGTAATAGGAAAGAGGGACTACAAGACAGAACATGCAGAAAATCACATGATTAGCAGCAGATACACGTACATTCTCCTACAGTTCTTCTGCCAACCTACAGTAGGAGTAGTAGATCATCATTGTTTAACATCCAGTCCAAGACAACCTGCAATCCTGCACCCCGGGGAAAAGAGATTGTTGTGACTAGGGAAAAACAAAATCAAGAAATTCTGGTCCCAATATTTTAATGAAAGTTGCCCGTCTTCTTTAAAGTATTTACCATTTTGGGGCAAAATCAAGAATTTCGGGTACCAAAATTTTGCCAAAATTTGCCAGATTTCATCAAAATGTTCACCAGTTTGGTGCAACAGAGTGGAGTAAATTTGGCAGGCAAGAATAGCAAAAATACCCCAAAAGACAGAGCATAAATGGCCCAACCACCTCAAAGATTTAAGAGGCACTCAGTTTTAATATAAATGGAGGGACTACAAGGCAGATCACGAGGAAAATCACATTATTGGCACCAGATTCTTGTACATTCTTCTACAGGTCTTCTGCCACCTATATAAGTATTGGATCTTCACTGTCCAAGCCAAGGCAACCTGCAATCCCTGCACCCCGGGGAAAAGAGATTGTTGTCACTAGGGATATTCAAAATTCATAATTTCATGTTACCAAAATGTTACCGAAATTTGGGAGTTTCCATCAAAATGTTTGCCATTTTTGGTGTAATACAGTGGGGTAAATGGGACAGGCAATAATACTGCAAATATCTGTAAATGAGAGAGAATAAACAGCCCAAACCACCTAATGGAGGGGACACTTTAGAACAGCCTTTCTCAACCTTTTCAACACTGAGGAACCCTTGAAATAATTCTCCTGTCTCGGGGAACCCCAGCTTAAAATGAAAAATCTACAACTCATGATACATTAGTGTGATGGTCAATGGGAAGAATGCTCCTTACACTTGTGGTCATTGGGAAGAATTACCCCCTTACAAATAGCTAAAAAGATCAATGATCTCATTGGGAATTTATCTGAGAGTTAGAAATTGACCATTGCTCGAGGAACCCCTAGCAACCTCTGGAGGAACCCTAGGTTTCCACAGAACCCTGGTTGAGAAACCCTGCTCTAGAACACAGGTGTCAAACTGGTGGCCCTCCAGCTGTTATGGAGCTACAAGTCCCATGAGGCATTGCAGGGCTGACAGTTACAAGCATGACTCCCACAGGCAGGGCATGATGGGACTTGTAGTTCCGCAACACCTGGAGGGCCGCCAGTTTGACACCTCTGCTCTAGAGTAATGGAAAAGAAAGACAACAAGACAGAGCATAAGGAAAAATCACATTATTAGCACCAAATACGTGTACATTCTCATACATGTCTTCTGCCAACCTATACAGTTATTAGATCATTATTGTTCAACACAGTGGTTCGAGACAACCTGTAATCTCTTTGCCTTTGGGAAAAGAGACTGCTGTGACTAGGGATAAGCAAAATCGAGGTTACCAAAATGTTGGTGAAATTTGGGAGATTTCAACATAGTTTTTGCCATTTTGGGGCAATACAGTGGGGTAAATGGGTTAAGAATATCGCAAGTAGCCCTAAGAAGAGACTTACAAGAAAGAGCGTCAGGAAAATCGCATTATTAGCACAAGATACACATACATTATTCTACAATTCTTCTGCCAGTCTATATAGGTATTAGATTATCATTGTTCAACATCCAGTCTGAGACAACCTGCAATTTCTGCATCCCGAGGAAAAGAGATTGTTGTGACTAAAGATAAAAAAAACAAGATATTTTTGTAGCAAGATTTTGTCAAAATTTGCCCAATTTCATCAAAATTTTCACCATTTTGGTGCAATACAAAGGAGTAAATGGGGAAGGCAAGAATATCTCATATAGCTCTAAGGAGAGGGAATAAAAAGTCCCAACCACCTCATAGTGGAAGAGACAGTCAGGAGTTATGGAAAGGAGCAATTACAAGACAGAATGTAAGCAAAATTAAGTTCTCAGCACCAGATACATGTACATTCTCCTACAGCAGTGGTTCTCATCTCCTGTCCTCGAGACCCACCAACAGGCCAGATTTTAAGTATTACCTTGGGGAGATGCAGACTAGGATACTGCAATCACTGAGCAGCAAATTATATCACCTGTGATGTATTCCAGTTATCCTGCAAACCTGGCCTGTTAGTGGGTCCCGAGGACCGGAGTTGAGAACCACTGTCCTACAGGTCTTCTGCATTCTTATATAGGTATTAGATTATTACTCTTCAAAAGTGCAGTCCAAGGCAACCTGCAATCTTTGTGACCCAGGGAAAAGAGTTTCTCGTGATTGGGGATAAGCAAATTTGAGTTTCATGTTACCCAAATTTTGTTGAAAATTTGGAGATTTTGTCAAAATGTTTGCCATTGTGGTGCAATACAGTTGGGTAAATGGGGAAGCCAAGAATACCACACATAGCCCTAAGGAGAGATATCAAAAATCCCCAAGCACATCTTAGACATTATAATGGAAGAGACACTCAGGAGTAATGGAAAGGAGGGATTACAAGACAGAGCGTGAGAAAAATCACATTATTAGCACCAATACATTCTCCTACAGGTCTCCTACAATTCGGGACAATCTCCAATTCTTGCCCCCCCCCAGAAAAAGAGATTATTACGACTAGAGATAAGCATTAATTAGCCTATTTTTTTTTTTTTTTTACTTTTTTTCCCAAAAAGAGAAAAGCAGAAAATACATTGTACAAACAAGGAAAAAAATAACAAATGTGAAAAACAATAACTTTCACCTAAGCAGCTCAATGAACTAAATTAAGATTTATTTAATATCCATTTCTTTGCTGTTGACCATTTAGTTATCTAAAAAAGCATAGTTCTGTCCTTCGTGTGTTAACCCCTTTTGGTCTGCATGACCAGTGGACCCATCTTCTAAATATTTATTTTTTAAAAATGCGTTTATTTCCCATCTCAGAAACTTGGAGGTATGTGAGGTCATCTCTAGGTTGGAGAGCGCGACAAAGTCTCAAGTGGAATCTTTGTCATTTTGCAGAGCCAAGAGTATAATTTTTGGTAGATTGTGTTCTTGTGTATTGCGCCTGGCTGGTTATTACACCATGATGAGCACTTTAATAACAAATCTTGTTATTTTATAAATCTGATAAGTGGATCCAAGATTGTTGTTAGTGGTCCATTACCGGCCTCACAGAGGTGTCACATTAGAGGCTGATGACCGGTTGGGCAAAAGGAGAACGGCTTAACGTGCTTTCAAGAGCTCCATGTACAATATAACAACACTACTTGACAGAAGCACACAACAGATAGATATCTTTCATAAGTGGCTTCAATTTTGCAAATAACCCTAAGAAGAGAGAATAAAAGCCCCAGTCACCTCAGAGAGACCATAATGGAAGACACACTCAGAACTAATGGAAAGAAGGAATTACAAGGCAGAGCATGTGAAAAATCACATTATTAGTACCGGATAGACGTACATTCTCCTACAGGTCTTCTATCAATATATATAGGTATTAGATCATCATCAATGTTCAACACCCAATCTTAGACAACCTGAAATCCTTGCACCCTGATGAAAAGAGATTGTTGTGACTAGGGATAAACAAAATCAAGAATTTCTAGTACAAAAGTCTGTCAATACAGACAATTTTGTGCAATACAGTGGAGAAAATGGGAAAAGGCAAGAATATCACAAATGGCCCTAAGTTGAAAGAAAAAAATGACCAACCACCTCAAAGAAGGATGATCTTGTAGGTGAGAGACCACGCTGGACTGAGTACCTCGATTGGGAGTCTATACGTGTGTGGTGGTGGGAGCGTGTACAGTCCTGGTGCATCTAGCCGCACTGGGTAGAAAAGAGGTGGTGAGCCCTTTTGTGAGGCTTGGGCTGCTACCTCTGGATATGGCTTACAAAGTCATTTTCACAACTTAGGTAAAAGGAGCACCCCGGAGTCCAATGAAATATAGATGAATCGTTTTTATTGAAGTTGATAAAATATGGTAAAGTCAACGCGTTTCGGGGGAACATAGCCAATGTCTCTGCTAGCCCTGAAGAAGGGGAGCGTATGTTCCCCCGAAACGCGCCGGATTTACCATATTTTATCAATTTCAATAAAAACAATGATTCATCTATATTTCATCTGACTCTGGGCGCTCCTTTTACCTATCCTCTCACCACCTCAAAGAAGGAAAAGACATTATCGACATTTGGGGTTTGCATCAAAGTGTTTGCCATTTTGGTGTAATACATTGGGGTAAATGGGAATGGCAATACTACTGAAAATATCTCTAAGGAGAGAGAATAAACAGCCCAAACCACTTAATGGAAGGGACACCCTAGAGCAGGGATCTCCAAACTACGGCCCTCCAGCTGTTGCGGAACTACACGTCCCATGAGGCATTGTAAAACTCTGACATTCACAGACATGCCTAGGCATGATGGAAATTGTAGTTCCTGAACAGCTGGAGGGCCATCGTTTGGAGACCCCTGCCCTAGAGTAATGGAAAGGAGGGACTACAAGACAGAGCATGGGGAAAATCACATTGTTAGCACCAGATACATGCACATGCTCCTACAGGTCTTCTTCTAACCTATATAGGTATTGGATCTTTACTGTTCAACACCACAGTACAAAACAACCTGCAATCTCTGCACCCTGGGGAAAAGAGATTGCTGTGACTAGAATTAAGCAAAATCGAGAATTTCATTTTACCAAAATGTTATCAAAATTTTGGAGATTGCATCAAAATGTTTGCCAATTTTGTGCAATACAGTGGGGTAAATGGGGAGGCCAGGAAAATTTCAAATATACCCCAAGGAGAGAGAGTAAAAAGCTCCACTCACCTTGAAGAAACCATAACTGAAGTGGCACTTAACAGTAATAGAAAGGAAATACTACAAGAAAGAAAAATCACATTATTGGCATGAGATACACGTACATTATCCTACAATTCTTCAGCCAGCCTGTACAGTTAGTAGATCATCGAGATTGTTGTGGCTAAAGATAAACAAAACTGAGAATTTTTGGTACCAATATTTTGTCAAATTTCATTAAAATTTTCACCATTTTGGTGCAGTACAGGGGAAGGCCAGAAAATCACAAATAGCCAATAGGAGGGAGAATAAAAAGTCCCAACCACCTCGGAGAGACCATAATGGAAGAGACATTCAGTAGTAATGGATAGGAGGGACACACGTACATTGTCTTACAGGTCTTCTGCCAACCTATATAGGTATTAGATCATCACTGTTCAACACCACAATCCTAATAACCTGCAATCTCTGAGATTGAGGACTAGGAATAAGCAAAAGTGAGAATTTCATGTTATCAAAATGTAAAAATTTGGGAGATTTCACCAAAATGTTCACTATTTTGGTGCAATACAGTGAAGTAAATGGGGAAGGCAAGAATTCCCCAAATAGCCCTAAGGAGAGACAATAAAAAGCCTTGCCCACTTAAGAGAGACCACAATGAAACATTCAGGAGTAATGGAAAGGTGGGACTACAGGACAAAACATGTGGAAAATCACATTAATAGCACCTGATACATATATAGTACATTCTCCGATAGGTCTTCTGCAAACCTCTATGGATCACCAGTGTTCAATGCCCAATCCAAGACAACATGCAATCTCTGCACCCCGAGAACAAGAGAATGTTGTAACTAAGAATAAACAAAATCAAGAATTTTAGGGTACTAAAATTTTGTTGAAATTTGGCAGATTTCGTCAAAATTTTCAACAATGGGGTGCAATACAGTGAAGTAAAAGGAGGAGGAAGGAATATAACACATAACCCTAAGGAGAGAGACAAAATGGCCCAACCACCTCAAGTATGGAAGGGACATTTAGCAGCAATGGAAAGGAGGATCTACATTTATTGGAAGGGGCACTCAGAAGTGATGGAATGGAGGGACTACAAGACAGAGCATGAGGAAAATCACATCATTAGCCCCAAGTATATGTAGATTCTCCTACAGGTCTTCTGCCAACTTATAAAGGTATTAGATCATTACTGTTCAATGACACAATCCAAGATGGCCAGCCATATCTGCTCTCCAGGGAAAAGAGATTATTATGACTAAGGATAAACAAGACTGAGAATTTCAAGTAACCAAAATTTTGTTGATGACTGGGAAAATTTCAAATGTAACCCTACGGTGAGGGAGTAAAAAGCTCCAACCACCTTGAAGAGACCATAACTGAAGTGGCACTCAACAATAATTTTGAGTGCATTTTGGTGCAATACAATGGGGTAAAAGGGAAAGGCAAGAATATCACAAATAGCCCTAAGGAGAACAAAAAGCCCCAGTCCCTTCTGAGACATAAAATGGAATGCCCACCGATGTAAGGAAAGGAAAATCACACTATTAGAACCAGATACCTCTACCTTCTCCTACAGATCTTTTGCCACCCATATTGGTATTGGATTTTCACTGTTCAAAGCCGCAATCAAAGAAAGCCTTTAACGTCTGTGAGAGATTGCTGTGACTAGAAATAAGCAAATTCAAGAATTTCCAATTTACCAAAATTCTATCAAAATTTACGAGATTTCATAAAAATGTTTGCCAATTTTGGTGCAATACAGTGGGGATAAATGGGGAAGCCAGGAACATTGCAAATAACCCTAAGGAGAGAGAGTAAAAAGCTCCAACCACCTTGAAGAGACCATAACTGAAGTGGCACTCAACAGTAAGAGTGCATTTTGGTGCAATACAATGGGGTAAAAGGGAAAGGCAAGAATATCACAAATAGCCCTAAGGAGAGAGAACAAAAAGCCCCAGACCCTTCTGGGACATAAAAATGGAAGAGGCACTCTGGTGTAAGGAAAGGAAAATCACATTATTAGCACCAGATACCTCTACATTCTCCTACAGATCTTTTGCCACCTATATTGGTATTGGATTTTCACTGTTCAAAACCGCAACCAGAGACAGCCTTTACCCTCTGTGCCCCTGAGAGATTGCTGTGACTAGGAATAAGCAAATTCAAGAATTTCCAATTTACCAAAATTCTATCAAAATTTAGGAGATTTCATGAAAATGTTCGCCGTTTTGGTGCAGTACAGTGGGGATAAATGGGGAAGGCAGGAACATCGCAAATAACCCACCGGCAGACTAAAAAGCTCCAACCACCTTGAAGAGACCATAACTGAAGTGGCACTCAACAGTAATTTTGAGTGCATTTTGGTGCAATACAATGGGGTAAAAGGGAAAGGCAAGAATATCACAAATAGCCCTAAGGAGATAGAACAAAAAGCCTCAGCCCCTTCTGGGACATAAAAAAGGAAGAGGCACTCTGGTATAAGGAAAGGAAAATCACACTATTAGCACCAGATACCTCTACATTCTCCTACAGATCTTTTGCCACCTATATTGGTATTGCATTTTCACTGTTCAAAACCGCAATCAGAGACAGCCTTTACCCTCTGTGCCACTGAGAGATTGCTGTGACTAGGAATAAGCAAATTCAAGAATTTCCAATTTACCAAAATTCTATCAAAATTTAGGAGATTTCATAAAAATAAGAAAAAAATTAGGGTCGTGACCCTAATTTTTTCTTATTTGTATCCAGGGATGTGGTGTCGGTCATAAGTGTTAGCCTTCGTTCAATCTTTGTTCTAGATTTCTTAATAATGTTCGCCATTTTGGTGCAATACAGTGGGGATAAATGAGGAAGCCAGGAACATCGCAAATAACCCTAAGGAGAGAAAGTAAAAAGCCCCAACCACCTTGAATAGACTATTACAGTTGAGCGAACCCCTGGATGTTCGGGTTCGGTGGGTTCGGCTGAACTTCAGAAAAAAGTCCGGGTTCGGTACCGAACTTGACCCGAACTTTACCCCGAACCCCATTGAATTCAATGGCTACCCGAACTTTTCGGCACAAAAATGACTGTAAAAGAGTCCTGGAAAGTGCTAGAGGGCTGCAAAATGATTTTAGAACAATAATCTGTCCCTTACAGCAACAGCAGGAACCTCTCCCTATAGAACTAGAAGATGATTTTAGAACAATAATCTGTCCCTCTAAGCAGTAGACTCTACCTAGTCCAGTCAGATCTTTCTGTAATGCAGGATGAGATCTGCAATCTGTCCCTAAAAGCAGTAGTAGTAGTAATCTCTACCTATCTATCTATCTGCAATCTGTCCCTCACAGCACTGGCAGCATCCTCTCCCTACACTACCCAGAGAGCATGTGACATGCAGCACTGTGACTCCAGCCTCATATAGAGGCTGGGTCACATGATGCACTGGCCAATCACAGCCATGCCATTAGTAGGCATGGCTGTGATGGCTTCTAGGGAAAACCAGTGAAACGCTTGTTGATTGGCTGCACTGAAGCTATTCAACATGCGTGATCAAATACCCGAACCCAGAACTCGAACCCAAACTTTTTTTCAAATGTCCGGGTTCGGGTCCGGGTGACGGACACCCCAAAGTTCGGTACGAACCCGAACTTTACAGTTCGGGTTCGCTCAACTCTATAGACTATAATTGAAGGGACACTCTGGAGTAATGGAAAGGAGAGACTACCTGTAATCTCTCCGTCTCGGGAAAAAGATATTATTCTGACCTGGGATAAGCATTAGCCTCATAATTTTACTTTTTTTTTCCAGAAAGAGAAAAGCTTACAGTGGCAAAAAATAAAATAAAGAAATGTTTATGCAACATCATTATCAAATACAAAAAAAAGGGAAAAAATAATAATACATTTGCTTAACCGCTTGCCGACCGCTGGTCGGCAATTGACGGCGACAAGGTGGCTCTATTGCGCAAATTGCCGTCATATGACGGCGGCTGCGAGATCGAGCCCAGTGAGCGCGCACGCGCCGCCGGAGGCGCGCCCGCGCGCTCACTGTGTCCGGGGAGGGCCAGGGAGCGGGTGCAGCGGATTCAATCTCCGCCGGCCACCCGCGATGCCCCCCGGAGTGAAAGAATGGAGGTCCGTGTAAGTAAACACGGACCTCCGTTCTGTGAGGGGGAAGGGCTGTGATCACAGCCTTCCTGTACATGTAAGCTGTGACCACTTCCCTTCCCCAGCCAGGGCAGCCCCCCCACAGTTAGAACACGCCCAGGGAACACAGTTAACCCTTAGAGCGCCCCCTACAGGTTAACCCCTTCACTGCCAATGGCATTTACACAGTAATCAGTGCATTTTTATAGCACTGATCGCTGTATAAATGCCAATGGTCCCAAAAAAGTATCAAAATGTTCTGACATGTCCGCTGAAATATCGCAGTACCGCTAAAAATCGCAGATCGCCACCATTACCAGTAAAAAATAAATAAAAACCCCAGAAATGAATTCTCATCATCCGTAAACGCGACCACTTTTGCGCAAACCAATCAATAAACGCGATTGCGATTTTTTTTTTATCACAAATATGAGGAAGAATATAAATCGGCCAAAACTGATGAAAAAAAATGTTTTTTTATAATTTTTTTTGGATTTGTATTTTAGCAAAAAGTAAGAAATTTGGGTTTTTTTGCAAAATTGACGCTCTTCTTTTGTTTATAACGGCGATCAGAAGTGACACAGAGGGGATCAAATACCACCAAAAGAAAGCACTATTTGTTGGAAAAAAAGGACGAAAATTTAGTTTGGGTACAACGTCGCACGACCGCGCAATTTTCAGTTAAAGCGATGCAGTGCCGAATCGCAAAAAGGCTCTGGTCCTAAAGGGGGAAATCCTTCCGGGGCTGAAGTAGTTAAGCAGCTGAAGATACTAAATTAAGATTAAGATGTAATGTCCTGTTGTTGACCATCTAAAAAAGCCTAAAGTCCAGTTCACGTGTTAACCTTGTTTAGTTTGCATGGCCAGTGGTGTGCCAAGGACGCGTCTTCTAAATATTTATTTCTAAAAGAAAATTCCTCCTTTCCCTTCTCAGAAAGTTGGAGGTATGTGGGGTCATCTGTGGACTGGAAAGCGGGACAAAGTCTTCAGTAGAATATTTGACATTTTGCAGAACAGAGAAGTGTAGTGTTTGGTAGATTGTGTTCTCGAGTATTGTGACCGGCTGGTTATTACACCGTGATGGACACTTTAATAACAAATCTTGTTATTTTATAAATCTGGAAAGTGGAGCCGAGATTAATGTTAGTGGTCCATTACCGGCCTCACAGAGGTGTCACATTAGAGGCTGATGGATGGTTGGGCAAAAGAAGAGCGACGTAAGTTACTTTCTTATTTTTTTTTTTGTTTACAAAGATTTTAATAGGAAGGTCAGAAGCAAGGACTACTTTCAAGAGGTTCTTTAAGATTATTAAAAAAAAACACTACTCGACATAAACACACAACACATAGATATCTTTCTTAAGTGGCTTCCATATTGCAAATAACCCTAAGAAAAGAGAATAAAAAGCCCCAAACACCTCAGGGAGAACTTTATGGAAGAGACACTCAGAATTATTGGAAAAGAGGGTCAGGATGTGCAGAAAACCACATTATTAGAACCAGATACATGTACATTCTCCTACAGGTCCTCCGCCAACCTATACAGTTGTGCTCATAAGTTTGCATACCCTGGCAGAATTTATGATTTCTTGGCCATTTTTCAGAGAATATGAATGAGAACACAAAAACTTTTCTTTCACTCATGGTTGGTGTTTGGCTGATCAATCAACGGTGTTTACTCTTTTTATATCATAATGTCAACAGAAACTACCCAAATGACCCTGATCAAAAGTTTACATACCCCAGTTCTTAATACCGTGTATTGCCACTTTTAACCACTTCCCGTCCGCAGGACGTCTATTGACGTTCTGGGATTTCAGTGGTGATATCTCAGTGATGCCGGCACCTGCAGGCATCACTGAGGTATCATTTTTTAGAGCAGGCGATTCCCATCACCGTAAGAATGATCATAGCGGCAGGTCAGCCGCTTGATCGTTCTTACAGGCGGCGGGAGGGGACGTCCCCCCTCCCGCCGCCCTCCGGTGCTTCTCCCGACTCACCTGAGCGATCGGTGACCGGGAGAAGGAATCGCCTGCCGCCGGATGCTAGTGCCAGAGATTTCCGAGGGACAGATGTCCCTTGGTCATCTCTATGGCTCTCGGAGGCCCGGGCGCACGTCGTGACGTCGCTTCCGGGTCTCCGAAGTAAACAACAGCCGTTAAAGGGGAAGGAAAGGCTGAGATCGTCTGTTTTTTTTTCTGATCTCAGCCTTTCCAGCCTGTAGGATAGATGTAGGGTCTTATAGACCCTGCATCTGTCCATAAAGAGGACCTGTCACACACTTTTCCTATTACAAGGGATGTTTACATTCCTTGTAATAGGAATAAAAGTGATCAAAAAAATAAAAATAAAGTGAAAGTGTCAAAATAAAAAAAATAAAAGTAAAATAAGAAATAAAAAAAAAAAAATAAATTTAAAGCGTCCCGTCCCCGCAAGCTCGCGCACAAAAGCGAACGCATACGCAAGTCGCGCCCACATATGTAAACGGCGTCCAAACCACACATGTGAGGTATCGCCGCGTGCGTTAGCGTGAGAGCAATAATTCTAGCCCAAGACCTCCTCTGTAACTCAAAAAACCTAACCTGTAAAAATTTTTAAACATCGCCTATGGAGATTTTTAAGTACCAAAGTTCGGCGTCATTCCACGAGTTTGCGCAATTTTAAAATGTGACATGTTGGGTATCTATTTACTCGGCATAACATCATCTTTCACATTATGAAAAAAAATTGGGCTAACTTTACTGTTTTGTTTTTTTTTTAATTCATGAAACTGTTTTTTTTCCAAAAAAAACGCGTTCGAAAAATCGCTGCGCAAATACCGCATAACATAAAAAGTTGCAACAACCTCCATTTTATTCCCTAGAATCTTTGCTAAAAAACCATATATAATGTTTGGGGGTTCTGAGTAATTTTCTAGCAAAAAAAATGATGATTTATACATGAAGGAGAGGGGTGCCAGAAATGGCTCGGATGCGAAGTGGTTAACATCAATGACAGCTTGAAGACTTTTGTGGTATTTGTGGATGAGGCTCTTTATCTTCTCAGATGGTAAAGCTGCCCATTCCTCTTGGCAAAAAGCCTCCAGTTCCTGGAAATTCTTGGGCTGTCTTGCATGAACTGCATGTTTGAGATCTCCCCAGAGTGGCTCAATGATATTGAGGTCAGGAGACTGAGAAGGCCACTCCAGAACCTTCACTTTATTCTGCTGTAGCCAATGACAGGTCGACTTGGCCTTGTGTTTTGGGTCATTGTCATGTTGGAATGTCCCATGCGCAGCTTCCTGGCTGATGAACACAAATGTTCCTCCAGTATTTTTTGATAACTGCATTCATCTTGCCATCAACTATGACCAAATTTTCTTTGCCTTTGTAGCTCACACATCCCCAAAACATCAGCGATCCACCTCCGTGCTTCACAGTAGGAATGGTGAACCTTTCATCATAGGCCTTGTTGACTCCTCTCCAAATGTAACATTTATGGTTGTGGCCAAAAAGCTCAATGTTGGTCTCATCACTCCAAATGACTTTGTGCCAGAAGGTTTGAGTCTTGTCTCTGTGCTGTTTGGTGTATTGTAAGCCGGATACTTTGTGCCGTTTGCGTAGTAATGGCTTTCTTCTGGCAACTCAGCCATGCAGCCCATTTTTCTTCAAGTGCCTCCTTATTGTGCATCTTGAAACAGCCACACCACATGTTTTCAGAGAGACCTGTATTTCACCTGAAGTTATTTGTGGTTTTTTTTCTTTGCATTCCGAACAATTTTCCTAGCAGTTGTGGCTGAAATTTTAGTTGGTCTACCTGACTGTGGTTTGGTTTCAACAGAACCCTCATTTTCCACCTCTTGATTCGAGTTTGAACACTGCTCATTGCCATTCTCAATTCATTGGATATCTTTTTATATCCTTTTACTGTTTTATACAGTTCAGCTACCTTTTCCCGTAGATCCTTTGACAATTCTTTTGTCTCATGTCTTCATGACTCAGAATCCAGAAACGTCAGTGCAGCTCTGGATGAAAGATGCAAGGGTCTGTCAGGAGTCCAGAAACTCATTGACCTTTTATACACACACACACACTATTTACAGGCAATCGGATCACAGGTGAGGATGGTTACCTTTAATAGCCACTCAAACCACATTGTGTCAATGCATATTATTAGGCCAAAATCACCAGGGTATGTAAACTTTTGATCAGGGTCATTTGGGTAGTTTCTGTTGTCATTATGATTTAAAAAGAGTAAACACAGTTGATTGATAATAAATGGCTTCAGCCAAACGCCAACCATGAGTGAAAGAAATGTTTTTGTGTTCTCATTCATATTCTCTGGAAAAATGGCCACAAAATCATAACTTCTGCCAGGGTATGTAAACTTATGAGCACAACTGTATAGATAATAGATCTTCAAACTGAGGCTTGTTGAAAATTGTCAGATTTCATAAAACTTTGTACCATTTTGGTGCAATACAGTGGGGTAAATAGGGAAGGCAAGAATATTGGAAACAGCACTAAGGATAGAGAACAAATAGCCCCAACCACTTTGAAGCAATCATAATGGAATAATTAATAGCACCGGATATGAAGAAATCCTTCCATGACAGATATACATTCCATCTTCTGTGACGCGTTTCACCACTGCTGGCTTGCTCACAAGGATAGGGAAAGTATTTTTTCTATCCTTGTGGAGAATCGTGGCATTATTGTAGGCATTTTCATTCTTTGACAAATTAAACGTAGCAAGAAGAGCTAAGTTTTGAAGTGCAACCGAGTTTTCCACAACACTACATGACACCAAGGGGCATTTCAGTCTAAGTACTTGATCTTTTCTATATTATTTTTCTTTCTTTTCTTCCTCGAACTGTTCTCTCCAACGCTCCAATTTTATTTTGCTGGCTTGACCCCCAGGATCTTAAAGGAGTTGTAAAGACAGAAGGTGCATTCTATGCATTAAGATGAAAAAAAAAACCTTCTGTGTGTGGCAGCCTCCCCCAGCACCCCCTAATCACTTACCTGAGCCCCTTCTCTCTGCAGTGATGTCCACGAGTGTCTCAGCTGTCCCTGACACTCCTGCTGATTAGCTGAGACACAGCAGCGGTGCCATTGGCTCCTGCAGCTGTCAATCAAAATCAGTCAGCCAATCAGGGGAGAGAGGGGACGGGGACGGGTCAGGGCTCCATATCTAATTGAAAACACAGAGCTCTGACTCAGCTTGGGTGCCCCCTGTAGCAAGCTTCTGGCTGGGGGGCACTCACAGAGGGAGGGACCATGAGAGCAGAAGAGGGACCCGAGAAGAGGAGGATCCGGGCTGCTCTGTGCAAATCCAATTTTTAAAAATGAGCCTTTATAATCATTTTAAGCCATTTTTCTTAGAATTATCCCTTAGTAGACTTATTGTCACGTACCTGGTTGTAAGCTGGATTGCTGAGAGTGCAGAGCACCCCTAAGAATGGTTAGGAGATGTTCACCAGGTGATGACTGAATGAGCAGGATGCACTGCAGTGCAGGAGTTCCTTTAGGAGTACCAGGCGATACTTGGCAGTAGGGACAACCAGGAGCAGGGTCAGGAGCCAGGCCAGTAGTCCGGCACAGAAGTTCAGGAGCAGAACTAAGAAGCGGAATCAGGAACAAGCCGGGGTCATACACAAGAAATCAGGCAGCTGCAGAGTCAGGAGACCAGGCCATGGTCATACACGGGCAGTCAGGCAAAGCAGAGTAGAGCAAGCCAGGAGTCATAGTCAGGGATGGAGACAAGACAGGTCAAAGGCAAACTGGGTTCAGCAACAGGGAACCCAATTATAACCTAAGCAGGAGCGCAGGAACATACGGGGGGCTGACGGGATCCAGCAATTTGTGGATCCGACTGCTGACTTTAAATAGGCCACTGAGCGCAATGACACACAAGCGTGCGTTTGTGGTCACGCGCATGTGCATTCGCACGTGCACATGCCTGAGTGCCTACAAACCCCATCTGCGGTCCTGTTAAGTGTTTTGGAAATGCGCCAGTTCCTCTGTGAACCATCCTCTGACACGTATTCTGCATATAGGGTACATACTGTATATCTATATATATATATATATATATATATATATATATATATATATATATATATATATATTTGAAATATTTACATATAACACTACTGATATGTCATAGTAGAATAACTCATTATGACTTTTCTCATGTAAACTTATTGGCCACATCATTTTCCATGTACTTCTGCTCCCTTGAGGGTCATCTATTTTTTGTATTGACTTTCTTGGTCTCTGTAATTCTATTTCTTATTGTCCATCTCAATAACAGCCTATAGCAATAAAAAAAAACTGGGCAAAACAAATTTGCAGTGAAGATGCAACTGGATTGGCATCCAAATGGAAAAAAAGCTACAGCAATTTTGTCAAAGGTGGTCAGATTTTTTTTTTTTTTTTTTGCTACGTTCAGTTTGTGGAATTTTAATCCATTTCTTTTGCGGTCCATTGAAACCACAATTTTATATTTTTAACTGCTGGACCATTTCAACAACAAATGGAGATTTAATAACTTGATCAAATTGTCATGTGTATGGCCAGCTTAATAGCAAATGGGTGATAATGGGGTGTTTGAATAGCGATCTAAGACAGAATGATCAGACGTAAACATATTATCTTCCTTTTGATTACACAGTATCCCTAGAGATTGTGATGGAAAGTTGGCCAATTGATGGCTGTTAGTGATGGGTGAATTATCTGGGGTTCGATTTGTGAGATGTTGAGCTAATCTTGTTTTTTAACTTGATGAACCCAAACTTGAAGGCAAATCCTATTGAATTCTATGGTGGGCAAGTCTTGTTAAATGTTGCCCATTTTTAGGGTTACCAGGAAACGGGGGGGCGACTTATGCCAATGCAAAAGATTTTTTTAAAAAGACTGTACAGTGGGGAGAGGGTATTTTAAAGCAGCTTTGAGGACAACACTGAAAATATACAAATCCTTTCTTAACAATTGAATGCTACACTTTGTGCACCCCAGAATAAAAAGGCCCCACCAACAAAACGTATAAAAAAAGAGATGAAAACTCCAAAATACAATCCCTGAAACACAACCTGAAAATATACAAATCCTTTCTTAACAATTAAATGCTACACTTTGCGCACCCCAGAATAAAAAGGCCCCACCAACAAAACGTATAAAAAAAGAGATGAAAACTCCAAAATACCATCCCTGAAACACAACCTATTTTATTGAATTAAACAAAATTAAGACCAAAAAAGCTATTTAACCTAAAATAAAGGCTCTATCAATTCAAAAATAGTATGTGTATATACAATGAACACCCCCAAACACCGCTACCTTGCAGCAAAAAGAAAAAAAAAGAAAGACACAAAAGCTTCCATTAATAATAGATAAGGCAGCAAAGGGGTTGATTGCCCCAGAAGCTAGCAATCAGAATTAAAGCACAGTTGCCTGACTGTCTCCTAGCTCTCCCTGGACAGTTTGTAAGCTTTCCCTATCCATCCCCTACAGCAGCTTCCAATGGACCCACACCATGGAGGGGATTTACAAAAACTGGAGCATGCAAAATCTTGTGCAGCTCTTCATAGAAACCAATCAGCTTCCAGGTTTTATTGTCAAAGCTTAACTGAACAAGCTGAAGTTAGAAGCCGATTGGCTACCATGCACAGCTCCACCAGATTCTGAGTGCTCCAGTTTTAGTAAATCTCCCCCTAAAGCTGCTCTGTGCCCCCTTTTATAGTGAAGGGGTAGACTTGAACTAAAGCCCCCATATTGGTCCTTACAAGCCTGCTGGCCATAGTTGCCATTGTGGTTTAAAACAATTCTCCTGGGTGAATCTGCACATAAATTTGCCAGGGCTGCAAATCTCGAACCCACAGGATACGTCTCAAACACATGGTAGCGGCAATCCTGAACCTCATCTGAATTATATTTGGATTATCTGCAGTTCTTAATTCTGTGCAATTACCACAATGCTCATGGTAGCTAGAGATCATGTAGCCTCTTTCCTTGGCTTTAGTTTTCTATACATCTATTTATCCATTTGATGAGGTAAACATTTAAAAAAGGACAGTTCATGTTCTTAGTAGATTTTTACATTGTTAATTAATTGCGTCTGATGTTATTCCATGTTCTCTTCTAGCTCCGCCCAACTTGAAGTTGTCGGTGAATGAGACGCTGGTGGTGAATCCAGGGGACAACGTCACTATGCAGTGTTCTGTCACCGGGGGCGACCCTCCACCCAAAGCCAACTGGTCACACTCCCCTAATCCCATGCCTCCCAACAGCGTCAGCAAAGAGGGGAACCTGACCATCTGGAACATACGCCCCCAGGATTCCGGCTACTACAACTGTACGGCCATCAACAATGTGGGCAACCCGGCAAAGAAGATGGTCAACGTCCTAGTGAGATGTATGTCCTGTATCAGGCCAGTAAACCTTAGTGATCCCGTATATTTCACACTGCCATGATGAATGTGATGGATGCTTAGAAATGTGCGGCTCATTTCTGTGTCTTGGGAGCTTTGTAGTATTGATCGGCTGACTTATTTCCTCCTGCCTAACACTAACCATATTTATTCCAAACCACACCCATCCTGTGCTGCACCTGTTGGTGGGTCCAACGTATACATTCCAACCTAGCGGTACCTTTAGGGTTGCCCCCACTTACATGAACTGGCTGCAGGGTGACCACTAGGGATGAGCAAAATAGAGAGTTTTAATTTTCTCAGATTTTAGGCCATAATTAGAGTTGAGCGAACCTCTGGAAGTTCGGGTTCTGCTGGTCCGTCCGAACTTCGGGACAAAGTCCGGGTCCGGGTCCGGACGGAACCCGAACGATCGCACGTTTGAGAGATAAAACGAGTAGGGATCACCAGTGGGACGTCGGTCAAGTACATTCACCCCCGTTGGGATTTCCATGGCGATCCAACCTTACATATGCAACCTGGGTGGTTGTCCACGTCGTGTCCTACCCACACCAAACCTTATTTATACCAATCACAATCCGTCCTCCTTTATTCAGTCGGCTAGTTATGATGTTTCGAGGGTTCTGTGTCTTTACTCGGCGTGTAAAGATTCGTAGGTAGTGTAAGTAGTACCGTCACACTTTATATGCCCTAGTGATTCCAAATGACCGGACTATGTCC
>BLSH010200699.1:90713-105259 GCA_018402905.1 Glandirana rugosa | reverse complement strand
GCACTGATAGAGGCACTGGTGGGCATATACACTGATAGGGGCTCATTCCCTGGTGGTCTAGGGTGGCATCTGAAGGTGGCACTGTGTGCCATCCACACTGGGCACTATGTCACTTACCTGGTGGTCTAGGGGGGTCTCCCTGGTGGTCCAGATCGGCTCCCTGGTGGTCCCTGATTGGCTCCCTGGTGGTCCTGGGTGGGCACATTCCTGGTGGTCCCTGGGCAGGCTCCCTGGTGGTCTAGGGTGGCGATCCGAGGGAGGGCTGTGCTGATAAATCATCAGCACAAACCCTCCCTGTCAGGGATGCAGCCGATTGGCTCTCCCCTCATCAGGTCTGCAGACCTGAGTACAGGAAAGCCGATAAACGGCTCTCCTGTGTTACACTGTGACCAGCCATGATTGGTCACGGCTGGTCACATGGTAAAGTGCTTCGGATCGAAGCGCTTTACCAAAATCAGTATTGCAGGGGGTCAGACTGACCTTCCACACCACCGATCGCCGCGATGCGCGCCCCCCCCCCGGGCGCGCGGCGGCTTGTTATCCTGATGACGTCATATGACGTCCAGTCAGGATAACTAAGCCACTTCCCGGCCGTCATTTTGCATACGGCAGTCGGGAAGTGGTTAAAGTAAATAATATAACTGGGTACTGACATTTTTAGGTAAAGTTGATCCAGGGTGAATCCGATTGCCTCTCGGGGAATCAGGAAGGAATTTTTTCCCCCGTTATAGCAAATTGGACCACACTTTGCTGGGGTTTTTTGCCTTCCTTTGGATCAACTGGTGGTGAAGGATTGTATATGGGATTATTTGGTTATATATATATAAATGTTTTTTGATTTTTTTGGTTGAACTAAATGGACTTGTGTCTTTTTTAAACCTGACTAACTATGTAACTATATGTAACTATGTAACTGTAAGGATGCTGTGAATGCGAGTGATATAATGTAAGGTGGTTTGGGTGCACACTGTTCTTACTTTCTTTGCCCTTTTCAAATGAAGCAGTGGCATGCTGCAAACAGGAGGCAGCCCCAAAAACAGTGTGCTTTGGGCACCCCTAACTTAAAAAAACCCTTATCAACATATAATACAAATTTAAAAAAAAACTAAAGAGCTTACACTTCATTGACAATTGACATCTGTCAGGGAGCCCAGAGAGCACAGCCCAGTCTGCCATTGATAAAAATGATGCAGAAGTACACAAATGAAATGCACTCAAATGCACAGATGCTGAACAAAATCAGAGACGCATTTTATTGGTTTATTTTACTTGACTTTTTTTCTTTTTGTAGAATATAAATTCATAATTTCTGCATGTTTTCTTAAATTAATTTCACTGTTTCTGGGAATTGTATGAAATGTAGGATCTTTCTTCGATCTCTTTCAGTTGCCCCGGTGGTGGAGCCAAAGTTTCTGGACATCCGGCAGGCGATGAGGCGCAGCGTTTCGCTGCGGTGCAACATGCTGAAAGGGAGCCCGGTGAAAGTGGCCACCGCTGTCTGGAGGTTCAACCGGAATCTTCTTGTTCCCTCTGTAGAACAGCAAGAATATTCTGAGTACAAGATACCCAGCATGAGCCAGGAGACCAGCGGCACCTACGAATGTAACATCTCTAATGACGTGGGCTCTGACACCTGCGTCTTCCAGGTGACCGGTGAGTGTAGAGGTCGCGTTTAGTGTTGAGCGCTACCCGGACTGTAACATTCGGGTCCGTGCCGAACTTTGGGTTGTCCGGGACCCGGACCCGAACACGGACGTTTCAAAAAACTTTCGGGTTCTGGTAGTTGATCACGCATGTTGAATAGCTGCAGGACAGCCAATCAACAAGCATTTCACTGGTTTGCCCTTAGAAGCCATCACAGCCATGCCTACTAATGGCATGGCTGTGATTGGCCAGTGCATCATGTGACCCAGCCTCTATATGAGGCTGGAGTCACAGTGCTGCATGTCACATGCTCTTGGGTTAGTGTAGGGAGAGGAAGCTGCCGGCGTTTTTGTGAGGGACAGATTGCAGACATTTTAACATCTGATCCTGCATCCTGAGATTACTACTACTGTTGCTCTGAGGGACAGCTTGCAGAAATTTGAGATTTCACATGCTGCTGCTTTGAGTGACAGATTGCAGATCAAACTCTGCATAACACAACGATCGCTACGATCGTACACAATGATCAGATTGTGGGAGTAATTTGAGATTTCACATACTGCTGCTTTGAGCGATCTGACTGCACTAGGTAGAGGCTTCTGCTTAGAGGGACAGATTCTTGTTCAAAAATCATCTCCTAGTTCTAAAGGGAGAGGTTCTAGCTGCAGCTGTAAGTGACACATTATTGTTCAAAAATCATCTCCTAGTTTATTTGATTTTTTATTTTCCCTATCCCCATTTTTTTGTAGGGCACTTTCCCTACTCTTACCCCCATTTTACTTCCTTTTGCAGCCCTCTAGCACTTGCCAGGACTTTGTTACAGCCATTTTTGTGCCTAAAAGTTCAGGTCCCCATTGACTTCAATGGGGTTCGGGGTCCGGGATAATGTTCGGGCAACGTTCAGTGCCGAACCCGGACTTTTTCCCAAAGTTCGTTCGGACCCTCCGAACCCGAAGGTCCAGGTGTTGTCTCAACTCTAGTCGCGTTGTCTTCTTTATAAGATGTATTTTATTGGCTTTATTATTTTCTTTGGTTCCTCAGCTTCAGTCCAGGTTCTCACCCAGATATTTTGCTGTAGTGTTACTGAGTAGAGATTGTTCCTGCCAAAATACTAGGCTGGTCACAGACAGGTGGTGGCTATTGTAACCATTACATGATTGGCAATACCCAAAACCTTTAGCCAATGGGATGAATGAATCAGCAGAGATTTGGGAGAGGTTTTTGCCTGTGGGTGGTAGAGTCCAACCACGATTAGGAGACCACAGATGACACATCAGCGTAATATTGGCCAGCAGCAGCACAGATTAGGTTTATAGATGTTGCCAACTCTTGAAGCTTATTGCTTGTTGGTTCTTCTGCCTTGTTTTTCCCATACCGTACTTCACTAAACTACATCATATAGTAAAGTCCATAGTACTAGAAGATATTTACATGTCTCATTCCATCATATACCTCAAAAATTAAAGTGTATCTAAATGCAAAAACGTTTTGTTCTCATTTTGGATAGAGTGAGAGGGGGTTATAACCCCTGGCAAGTTTTTTTTTCGCTGCCTGTGTTCCATTGGGGAGATTTCCCCTCACTTCCTGTCCCATGTAGTTGCTAAATATTGAATACCTCAAAATATCCGTACTCATCTAAATACAGCGCCCTTCAGTCTCCTGAAGACGCCTACCCTGGCGAAACATGTAGAGCAGTGGTTCTCAACTCCGGTCCTCAGGACCCACCAACAAGCCAGATTTTAAGTATTACCTTGGGGAGATGCAGACTAGAATACTGCAGCAAATGATATCACCTGTGATGTATCTCAGTTATCCTGCAAACCTGGCCTGTTAGTGGGAGGACAAGAGTTGAGAACCACTGATGTAGAGCATGTGCAGCTGTACAGTTGTATGATGATACTGAGTATTTTATATGGCAATAATTCCTTTTATGAATTTTAAATGGGAAAATAAAATGTATTGAATTTTATATTTGAGTAGAATGTTTCTCTCACGTTGGCACCTTAAAAGTCCTACCTCCTTTGTAAATTTTCTTTATATAATTCATTGGATGTGGTGCCAATTCAATCTTTGTCTCATCCAACTTCAAATAAAACTACAGGAGGGGGTGTAGACAAGACCAGTCAGCCTGCACAAGGAGAGAGAGCAGAACTGTGGGAGGTTCCCAATAGGCTCCACCCACTAGAGGCTGCCTGCAGAAAAATACAGGAGCGGGCAAAGTCAAGACCAGTTAATCTGCACAAGGAGAGGGAGAAGAACTGTGGGAGGGTTCTAGTAAGCTCCACCCACTAGAGGCTGCCTTCAGAAAAATACAGGAGCGGGCAAAGACAAGACCAGTCAGGGCCGGCTCTACCACTAAGCGGAGTAGGCGGCCGCCTAGGGAGCACTGCCGCCTAGGGGCGCCTGGCCACTGTTGATCTGTCACTGGCTTCTCTGCATTGATTCATGTAAAAATGATACTGTCAGACTGAGATAATGAGATTGTATTATCACATGCCATGTGCAAATGTATATAGAAATAGTGACTGATCTGCCAAATACCCTCCGCCCTCACCCCCTGTGAGGCTGTATTTGATGGGCACAGGTGAGGCTGTATTTGATGGGCACAGGTAAGGCTGTATTGATTGGCGCTGGTGAAGCTGTATATGATGGGCACAGGTAAGGCTGTATTTGATGGGCACATGTAAGGCTGTATTTGATGGGCACATGTGAGGCTGTATTGATTGGCACTGGTGAAGCTGTATATGATGGGCACAGGTGAGGCTGCATTGATTGCCACTGGTGAAGCTGTATTTGATGGGCGCTGGAGAGGCTGCATCTGAATGGCGCTGATCAGGCTGCAATTCATTGGCGCTGATCAGGCTGGGTAGGGAAAATGGAGTGGAGTCAGGGGTGGAACCAAGAGGGGGGGGGGGGCGGCCAAATGAGGTTTCGCCTAAGGTGTCAAAAATCCTTGCACCAGCCCTGAGACCAGTCACCCTGCACAAGGAGAGAGAGCAGAACTGTGGGAGGGTCCCAGTAGGCTCCACCCATTAGAGGCTACCTTCAGTGGGCAAAGACAAGACCAGTTAATCTGCCCAAGGATAGACAGCAGCAGTGACCGGTCTTTATTACAGGAAGCTTCTGCACAAAGGCAAAGTTTCAGACCCAATTACTGCAGAGACCCAGAAGAAATACACAAAGCACACCATGGTTCAAGATGAATGCACACGATGAATAGATTAAGATTCTATTTTTTTTTTAGGAATCCAGCTTTAATCACCACTAACCGTAATATTTTTCTATAAAGTGATACATCTGATCTGTAGATCAAGACGATGACAGGTAAAGGATATTTGGTGGTTAATTCTCTTTGCTTGTCTGTAGGTTTATTGTAGAGAAATAAAGGCACCAAAGAACAGATATGAATAAAGAAGACCTTCACATAGAACACGTCAAGGTTCTCTTGTTTATATCTATTTAGTTGTGCAGAATTTTTTCTAAAATAAACCAACCAACGAACAAGGAGAGTTAACCAACAAATGTCCTCCACCCACCATTTTCTTGACCTACAACGGTAGTTTCACTTTACAGGATGAACAGAACAGATATCAGCACAGGGGAACCTTGGCAAGAAACATCTTATTCTATAACTGACCTAGAATCGAGGAAGGCGAGTGAAGAAGTTTAATGACTTGGTCTGAAAGCCGCAATCTCCCAGTGCTCTGGGGTACGTAGAGCTGGCTAATTTGTGGCAATCCCTGCAGTTCCTGATTAGTTTGCAATACTGTTAATATTAACCGCGCTCCTTGTTCTAATCACTAGGGTGAAGTGGCAACATTTGCATAAAAATAAGTGCATGAAATGTATCAAACAGTGATTATGTATGGGTACTACAAACGCTGAAAGTGCTTAATATAACATTCAATAAGGTGCAATAATAATGTGCATTGAATGAGACTGACGCCTAGGGTAGGGTGACCAGACGTCCCCGGTTTCAGGGGACAGTCCCCGGATTGAGGACACTGTCCCTGGACCAAATCTGTCCCCGGTTTTGTCCCCTGATTGGATTTCAACAGGGGCCCAAGCGATTTCAAAGACAGTCAGTGCAGAATTTTAAAAAAATTCTGAATTACACCCCCCTCTCTGCTGCCCCTACTAGCTTGGGGGGGGGGGGGTAATTTCCGCTCACATATTCTTCTGCCTTGGCTGAAGTCCCAGCCAGCCATCTGTCTGCCTATCTCCTTGCCTTCCCCAGCAGAGTAATCTTCCTCTGCTCAGTTCTGCTCCCCACCCAAGAGTAGCCGGGGCCCGAAGAGAGGCTGTGAGGTGGGCGGTGGTGGTGGCAGCTGAGCTCAGCTGATAGTGTCCAGCAGCTGGCACAGTGGGGAAGCGGATCCAATCGTGGGGCTGTCAGCGCCTTCAAGGCTTCAACACCGGTGTGCTTTGGGGGTGTCTGTGACTGCATTGCACTGTGGCTGTCTCTCTGGCATAATGGATGGAATCATAACTCACAGGCAGCAGGCACTCTATTATGGCTCTGGCACACATTTAACCCTTTGATTGCCCTAGTTGTTAACCCCTTTCCAGCCAGTGTCATTAGTACAGTGACAGTGTATATTTTTTAGCACTGATCACTTTATTAGTGTCACTGGTTCCCACAAAGTGTCACTTAGTGTCCGATTTGTCCGCCGCAATATCGCAGTGCCGCTATAAGTCGCTGATTGCCGCCATTACTAGTAAAAATAAAATATGTCCCCGGATTTAATTTTAAAAATCTGGTCACCTTACCCTAGGGGTCAGAAACTCCAGACTTAATGAACATGAATAAAGGTGAAAATGACATATATAAAGTCCAACTTGATGTGCAAATAAACTGAATTCAAATAAATAACAAATGTGAATCCTTAATGCCTTGTCCAATATGGCAATGAGCAATCAAGGGAGCAAAAAAAACGTCCAACTTCAATGTGCAAAAAATGTAAAAAATTAGTCCAAACTGTGAAGTGAAATGACTAAGCGATCTCCATAAAGGTCTTCAGAAGAATCAATAAAGTGACTGTGCACAGCCTTCACCGGTGTGAAAAAGTAGAAATGCCTACTTACCAGATCCCTGTGATCCCCATCACAGAGATCAGAAGCGCTTGTGGTTAAGTAGGAATTCCACAGTGTCAGCAGTCAAGGTCCACCCGGTTCATGAAAAGATCAGGAAGGCTTGCATAGTGAAGTAAGTCTTGACATTTATTAAAATAAGTTGCAGGCTTTAAAATAGGTTACAGGCATTGAAAACAGGGGACGCAATCGGCGCTCCTCCTGTACAGCAAACGAGCGGAAGTGACGTTCGGTTGTCACGTCCCAACAGCGTTTCGTCAGATTGACTGACGTCATCAGGGGTCCCGTGATCTCCGAACGTCTCCTCCATCTATAAATACACAAACCGCTCGTATGGTATCCGCCCATCCCCAATGATCTCAATGGATCAGTACAGATTGTATGTCTCCTGATCAGATTTCGGTCCGCCCATCCAAGGACGGAGGGACGGGGATTAATTTCATCATTTAAAGAAAATATTTAGGACACAGAGAGCCCTCTAGTGTTATATTCAAAATAAATAGTTAATAAAAATTGTGTAAACAATACAAATAAAGATAAAAATATTGCACCTTATTGAATGTTATATTAACCACTTCAGCCCCAGAAGGATTTCCCACTTTAGGACCAGAGCCCTTTTTGCGATTGGGCACTGCGTCGCTTTAACTGACAATTGCGCAGTCGTGCGACGTTGTACTCAAACTAAATTTGCGTCCTTTTTCTCCCACAAATAGAGCTTTCTTTTGGTGGTATTTGATCCCCTCTGCATCATTTCTGATCGCCGCTATAAACAAAAGAAGAGCGACGATTTTGCAAAAAAACCCAAATTTCTTACTTTTTGCTAAAATACAAATCCAAAAAAAAAAATATAAAAAAACATTTTTTTCTATCGGTTTTGTTCGATTTATATTCTTCCTCATATTTTTGGTAAAAAAAAAACGCAATCGGCGTTTATTGATTGGTTTGCACAAAAGTTGCCACGTTTACGGATGATGAGAATTCATTTCTGGGGTTTTTATTTTTTTTTTATTTTTTACTAGTAATGGCGGCGATCTGCGATTTTTAGCGGTACTGCGATATTGCAGCGGACATGTCGGACCATTTTGACACTTTTTTGGGACCATTGGCATTTATACAGCGATCAGTGCTATAAAAATGCACTGATTACTGTGTAAATGCCATTGGCAGTGAAGGGGTTAACCTGCAGGGGGCGCGCTAAGGGTTAACTATGTTCCTTGGGCGTGTTCTAACTGTGTGGGGACTGCCCTAGCAGGGAAAGGGGATGATCACAGCTTTCACTTACAGGAAGGCTGTGATCATTGCCCTTCCCCCTTCAACAGAACGGAGGTCCGTGTTTACATACACGGACCTCCGTTCTTTCAGTGCGGGGGAGCCATCGCGGGTAGCCCTACCCGCTCTCTGGCTCCCCCCGAACACAGTGAGCGTGCGAGCGTGCCTCCGCTGGTGCGGGCGTGCTCACAATGCTAGTTATCGCGGCCGCCGTCCTGTGACGGCAGTTCGCGATAATGAACCACCTTGTCGCCGTCACGCTGCGGCGGGCGGTCAGCAAGTGGTTAAGCACTTTCAGCGTTTGTAGTACCCATACATAATCACTGTTTGATACATTTCATGCACTTATTTTTATGCAAATGTCGCCACTTCCCCCTAGCGATTAGAACAAGGAGCGCGGTTAATATTAACAGTATTGTAAACTTTTTTGGGCAAAACCCATTTACACCAGCAGCTCCATTAGAAACAAGCCCTTTTGCGCTGGTCTAAGGATAAAAATGTATTTTCCTTCATTTATTTAGTTCCTGATTAGTGTAACATATCTCTCTGTCCTTTGTCCAAACATAATCTGTTCTTATTTCCAGGCAAAGCCTTCAGCCCAGAATTCTACTACGACACCATAAGCCCCATTGAATCCAACAAGCAGTCTAGGAACTACTCATATTTGATCCAGTGGACCCAGAAAGACCCCAGTGCAGTGGATCCAGTAACGAAATACAGACTGGACTGGAAACCGGTAAGATCTACATCGTTGTTGGACTCTATAAGACACTACATCTGGTCGACATGGCATGATAAAACTCGCAGTCCCACAGAGAGTCATCACCTGCCTATATCCCAAAGCTAAACTTGATAGTTGGAGGTATAAAGAGAAATTTAGCATTGAAAAAGCTGAAAATAAATACGAAAAAAAATTAAATTTCAACGATACGTAATCAGAAGTATTATATAGTGGGGGAAAAAAAGTTAAAATAATCAGTAGATCCAGAGATACAGGCAGATGAAGTTAGAGGAAAATGAGTTTTGCTCTTGGTAGGTAAGGTATGTCTTTGTTTGCTGAGAAATTCTTGAAGAATCTTTTACACCATGAAGTGCAATGTGGGTTTGCAGATGTGTTCCGGCCCCTTTCACCGGGTCCTTTTCCTCAGCTCCTGGGACAGACATGACTGGCCGGCCTTTGGCCATATGGTGTTTCGCAGTCCTATCCTTAGCTGGTGGGTGAGTATAGAGGCAAGGCCAATCCATCCCCGCCTTCTACTTTTTTTTTACAATCCTTTTCCTAATGTTGGGCTGCTATATTACATTAGTTCTCTATATTCTTTTTTTTACAATACTGATGCATCCGCTCCTGATGAGTGGATCCATCCCACGAAACGCGTCGAGCCCATCCAGATGCATCCATATACATTGACACCATCAGATGATCCTATCACTATTGTTCATATGTCAGCCCGGGTATTGCTTGTGTCACCCAAATGGTGATCTTATATACATACCATTTTCTCACTGCCTTGTTCTATGCTATTTTTATTGTCAATAATTTTATATTACTTTCTTCTATATTGTGTATGTGATACTGATTAATGCCATGAAATACTTGTTAAATCAATAAATATACATATTTTTACAATTACATGCATTCCGTTGGTCTTGCCATACACACCTCATTTAAAGTCCCGCCTTCCCCCTTGTTTTGTATAGTCCTGAAGATATTTGGTGTAATATCGAACGTGATTTGGCATTGCTGAAACATTGGTCAAAGCAGTGGAAATGCAGTTTAATGCATCTAATTGCAAACAAATGTACAAAAGGGCTAAAGAACCCTCCAATAAAATTCAGTATGGGGGTACAGTATTGGCTACAAATATAGAGGAAAAAATATTTGGGGGTGCCTATTTCACATGATTGCAAAATGAGCAAACAGTGTGGCTAGGCAGTGGGGAAAGTGAATAGAACTCCTGGGGACCATCACTAGAGGGATCACCAGCAGGAGGAAGGAGGTCCTGATTCCTCTATATAGATCTTTATATCACTAGAGGGGTCACCAGCAGGAGGAAGGAGGTCCTGATTCCTCTATATAGATCTTTATATCACTAGAGGGATCACCATCAGGAGGAAGGAGGTCCTGATTCCTCTATATAGATCTTTATATCACTAGAGGGATCACCATCAGGAGGAAGGAGGTCCTGATTCCTCTATATAGATCTTTATATCACTAGAGGGGTCACCAGCAGGAGGAAGGAGGTCCTGATTCCTCTATATAGATCTTTATATCACTAGAGGGGTCACCAGCAGGAGGAAGGAGGTTCTTATTCCTCTATATAGATCTTTATATCACTAGAGGGATCACCAGCAGGAGGAAGGAGTCCCTGATTCTTCTATATAGATCTTTATATCACTAGAGGGGTCACCAGCAGGAGGAAGGAGGTTCTTATTCCTCTATAGATCTTTATATCTCTAGAGGGGTCAACAGCATGAAGAATGAGGTCCTGATTCCTCTATATAGATCTTTATATCACTAGAGGGGTCACCAGCAGGAGGAAGGGGGTCCTGATTCCTCTATATAGATCTTTATATCACTAGAGGGGTCACCAGCAGGAGGAAGGAGGTCCTGATTCCTCTATATAGATCTTTATATCACTAGAGGGGTCACCAGCAGGAGGAAGGAGGTCCCGATTCCTCTATATAGATCTTTAGTTAGTAATTTAGAATACTGTGTCCATTTCTGGAGACCTCACTTACAATAAGTCCAGAGATGAGCATAAAAATTGGAGAAAGGTCTGAGGGATAAAACAGATCAGGATAGACTGCAGGAACGTACTATGTACAGTCTGAAGCAGCCGTTCTCAACCTTTTCAACACAGAGGAACCTTTGAAGTTATTCTCCTGTGTCGGGGAACCCCTGCTAAAAATTAAAAATCTACAACTCATGATACATTAGTGTGAGGGTCAATGGGAATAATGCTTCCTACACTTGTGGTCATTGGGAATGTACCCCTTTACAGATAGCTAAAATGATCAATGATGTCATTGGGAATTTATCTGAGAGGTAGAAATTGACCATTGCTCAAGGAACTCTTTGCAACCTCTGGAGAAACCCTAGGGTTCCACGGAACCCTGGTTGAGAAACCCTGGTCTGGAGGAAAGAAGGAAAATAATGGACATAACTGAAACCTTTAAATATGTGAAGAGTATAAATGAAGGCAGGAGGGCAGAATTTTTCGATGTGAAGCCAAGACCAAGTATACTAGGAAATGACCTCAAACTGGAAGGAGGAAAGTTCAAGCTACTCTTAGAAAGTATTATTTTACAGAAGTAGTAGGTGATGCTTGGACTAGATGTCCATCAGAGGTAGTGATTCAGTGATCAGTAAGTGATTGTAACATAGATCTATATCGAAAAAAAATGACAAAGGTTGCAGACTTGATGGACCACTTGGTCTTTGTTTTTGTGAATAACGTCTTTGGGTGCTACAAAGCTTAGTTTCAACTATCCATCTGGTTGAACTAGATGGACTTGTATTTTTTTTTTTCAACCAGACCAACTATATAACTGAGTAAAAGCTCAATAACATACGCATGCGGTGTGGTGTATGATCTTTGCCATGAAGAACATGCCAAAGGTCTATCTTAGAAGCAGTCAGCCTTGGTCCATTGTGTGAGACGCGGCACCGTGGTTGGCTTTAGCATTAGGCTGCTGTAGAACCCTTATACAAGAACAATGCATCCTCTCTCAAGGCCATTAATGGCTCTTGGTGGCACTGAACAGATTTCTCTATTGTTCTCTGCGTTGAGCATTTAGAAGAAAATAAATAATCCCTGCATGTTCTCCATCTCTCATATAACCTACTTTGAAAGGCTGTAGTTAAAAACAATATATATAAAAAGTACAGCGACCTGTGTAATGTGTGCTCGCCCGTCACAAGCAATAAATTTCACTTGACTTAAGATTCGGCGTGTGATGGAGACACGCAGGCTTCCGGCTCCGGTGATATTATACAGCGAAAGGTCACCGACTCTTATTTCGAGAAGGTCAGTGAGGAGAGATGGCAGGTCAGTGACCGACAAGGAATTACAAGTCAGGTGTGGCCTTAGGTATTGATACACGGCGACGGAATTACTGGACGACCCTCGCAACTAGGGCGCCCATTGATTTTCCGGGGATAAACACGACATTCACCGTCGAAGGTGTTTATTTTGCCCACCTCTCTATTTGGATGTTCTGTTTGCCGTCAAATATTTATTTCACTGACAGCAGGTTTGCCGCGCGCCCGGATAATAGCTGTGCAAAGTGTAATTCAGTCCAAGAGCGCGGCCGCCCCATCTCGGCACACGCCGCTGACTACACATCTGCGAGCGGAGAGCGGAAAATGATTCTCCGACCTGGACTCCGGCCAAATGGCTAAAATAAATGATAGGGGAAACGGGTTACCAGCCAGATGTTTGGAATGCTGCTCAGCCAGTCTTGTGATTCACACAGCCCCCCTCCTCCCATTACACCCCCTCTATAATTCAGGAATAGGAATTGTGCAGCTTAGTGCAAAAGCAGGGGGCTAAAACTTCAACTTCATACCTTTTAATTTTTTTTTTAACCACTTCAACACTTTCACCCCCTTCCTGCCCAGGCCAATTTTCAGCTTTTAGCGCTGCCGCACTTTGAATGACAATCACTCAGCCATGCAACACTGTACCCAAATGACAATTTTTTTTTTACAGATAGAGCTTTTTTTAGGTTCACACCTATGCGCTTTCCATTTTGCAGAAACAGACTACAGTCCATTTAACATGGTCTCCTATGGGACACGTTCACATCTATGCATTTTTGAGCTTGGAAAGAGTCAGGGGCTTTTTTTCCCCGCAGCAGATTGCATTTTGCATGCAGACTTCAATGGAGTTGCATTTTTTGATGTGCTTTTAATGTGTTTTGTGTTTTTTTCCCCCCTTTAAAAACACTGTATATACCTGGTTGCTAATGAGGGGCGCGCTGGGGCGGTGATGTCACCAGGTGAGGTTGGCCCCGCCCCTTACCTATATAAAGCGGAGTTCCACCGCTTTAAGGCCTCCTCCCCAGCTCCGGATGCTAACACTGAGCTTTTGGGGAGGAGCGGGATGGGGGGGGGGGGTGCGGATACCTGATTTTTGCAGGTACTTCTGGTCCAATCTCCTTAGGCCAGTGGTTCTCAACTCCGGTCCTCATGTCCTCATGACCCACCAACAGGCCAGGCTTTAAGTATTACCTTGTGGAGATGCAGACTAGAACACTGCAATCACTGAGCAGCAAATGATATCACCTGTGAGGCATTTCAGTTATCCTGCAAACCTGGCCTGTTAGTGGGTCCTGAGGACCGGAGTTGAGAACCACTGCCTTAGGCGATCAGAAGTGGAAGGTCTCCTTCCCCCTCCCTCCCGAAGTCTTCTGGGACACAAGACAGGTGCTAGAAGACTTCGGGACCAATCACGAAGCGCAGCGCCACTCGCGCATGCCCAGTGCGGGGCCGGCCGTGAAGCCGCGGCCAGGTGCCCACAGTAGCAATGCCGGCGCCGCGGACGGGATGGGGAGAGATCCGAGGCTCCGGGTGGCCCCACCCAGTGTTGCCAACCTCCCGCAGCGTTTTTTACTGGCAAATCATGGAAAATCTTACAGGCAGAGCACATTTTTTTACTGGCAACCTGAAAAATAACTGAACTCCCTATTAAAAACTAAGACAATTGATATTTAAACACAACATGGAAACACTGGCAATACCCATATCAAGTAGTTTGCCTGGTTTACACTTAAAAAGTCAGCACGGCATGACAAATTATCAGACCCTGATATTTATAGACAGTTCTGAAAATCACTGATTTTTACAAACTGTCAGTAAATTTACTGGCGGTTGGCAACACTGGCCCCATCCCTGGACTGGGAGACAGGTGAGTGTCTGTTTATTAAAAAACAAGAAGTGTAGCTGCTGATTTTTAATAAACATTTGGAAAGGGTGGAACTCCGCTTTAAGAACTGTCATACAGAGGAGTGGGCAGTCGGTGCTTAGCCTTCGACGAGTGTGGAGCTTTTTTTTTTTTTTCATGTGCGGTGGACGGCGTGCTTGACGTTGGATCTACATCAGGGGACATTGCTTTTTGATTTTTAATAAAGGAATTGTCAAAAACTGTCTTTGTGTTTTATGTTTCTATGTGACACTTTTTTTGGTGAATGAGTAGGGGTACATTGTACCCCTACTCATTCACCAAAAAAGTGTCCCCCTTGTTAAAGGGGGCTTCCAGATTCTGATAAGCCCCCCACCCACAAACTCCCACAGCCCAGGGTTGTGGAGAAGAGGCCCTTGACCCCATCAAAGTGCCCCCCATGTTGAGGGCATGCGGCCTGGTATGATTCGGGGGGGGGGGTACTCATTCATCCCTCCCTTTCCTGACCTGCCATGCCAGGCTGCATGCTCAGATAAGGGCTTGGTATGGATCTGGGGTGGTGACCCTGCGCCGTTTTTTGCTAGAATCTTATAGCCGGCAATTCTTTTTTTTTTTTTTTTTTTTTTTTAAATTAAT
>BLSH010200699.1:68666-89307 GCA_018402905.1 Glandirana rugosa | reverse complement strand
GTGTCAGTGGGAGGAATAGTACCCCATTATTGGTATCAGTGGGAGGAATAGTGCCCATCATTGGTATCAGTGGGAGGAATGGTCCCTCATCATTGGTGTCAATGGGAGGAATAGTGCCCCATCATTGGTATCAGTGGAAGGAATAGTGTCCCATCATTGGTATAAGTGGAAGGAATAGTGTCCCATCATTGGTGTCAGTGGGAGGAATAGTGTCCCATCATTGGTATCAGTGGGATGAATAGTGCATCATCATTAATGACACTAATGATGATGCTTCAGCCCGAAGTCTAAGCCCAGCATAGGGGGCAGGGGGGTGGAGAGGGGGCGGGGTAGGCTTACTTGCTGGTTACTGCCTGGCTCACCAGTGCCCATCAATGCTGACCACTAGCTTACACATACACTGACCTACCTGACACCTACACTGACCTACCTGACACCTACACTGACCTACCTGACATATACACTGACCTGCCTGACTTTTGCCACGCCAGGCTTCAGATGACTTCTTAACACTCCTGCAGCTCAGCATTACCTGTAGTGTGTGAGTGCGGTGCACCTATCCCATACATGACCACTCAGAGACAGCCCTGCAGGCACCTGGCAGCCAGAGCCAGGATAGTAGAGCCTCCTGTCCATTTACACAGAGCAAGCAGGGATCTCCCAGTGTCCGGTGTGGCCACAGTATCATTCCCGCCTCCTGGACCTGGCGGCACCTATGATGGATGTCACACATCCTGCAGTCCCGGCACTGGACCAGTGTAACGTCCATCATAGCAGCCGGGTCCAAGAGGCGGGACTTTTTGTACGTCACTCGGCCGCGCTGGGTAAGCGGGGGATCGATCCCCACTCTCTGTGGAAACGGCTCGGGGCTAAGAAGTCTTTTGTGAATTCTGAGACCTGGGGCTTTTTGGGGGCCCACTCGGGGCTATAGCCCCCCTCAGCCCCCCACCCCCGACGCCACCGGTCTAGAATTCTTGATTTTTTTTTTAGCTGTTATCTGCAATTTTTGAATCTGGTGACAGGTCCTATTTAATGAACTTTAATGAAGCGGGGTGGATCGTCCCGTGAATGTAAGGCTGGCATTTGCGCTCTTCATCTCAGACCTGCGTTTGCTTATTTCTGTATAGCGGTGGGATTTGCATTGTAATACATTAGAGTGTGACCTTTCCTGGAGGTCCTTCATCCAATCCCTCACTCCGTACTCGGGGCTGCCACGTTTTATCAAGCAGCGTGGGTAATAAATGAATCACAATGTGATCTCCCGGCTACGCAGAGCGCCTTTAATATCCTTTCTATATGGAGCGCGGCGTGTGTTTGTATCGGAGTGCAGCCAGCCGCCATGCCATCATTTCATTAAAGCCACCTTGAAAGGATAATGGAAGAGATATGGCTGGATGTATAGAGCCTCTTACAAGCGGACACAAAGACCGCGTCATACTCCGCGCACTGCGCTACCGGATCAATAAGCCGCTCTCTCGCTTCCAGCATGAAAGGCTTCCTCTCTGAGCAGATAATACACCCTTTATGGTGGGTCACCGGGGGTGGGGCAGCCTTTACTGTACAGCGGCTGCGATTCG
Source organism: Glandirana rugosa (assembly GCA_018402905.1). Taxonomy (NCBI): domain Eukaryota; kingdom Metazoa; phylum Chordata; class Amphibia; order Anura; family Ranidae; genus Glandirana; species Glandirana rugosa. The sequence continues at coordinate 87,730 of BLSH010200699.1, read as the reverse complement.
CGGAGCAAAGGAGGGCTCTGTTTAACAGACGCAGATGATTACCATTCACTTACAATGCCGGGAATTGTTTTATTGAATGTCATTCAGAAATTTTGTACTGACACTTGTTACATATAAGTTAAAATCAGTATTTTTTGTTAGAAACTTACTTAGAACCCCCAAACATTTTATATATATATATATATATATATTTTTTTTTTTAGCAGAGACCCTAGAGAATAAAATGGCGGTTATTGCAATATTCTATGCCACATCGTATAACCGCAGCTGTCTTTCAAATGCAATTTTTTGGGATAAAATACACTTTCCTGACAGACTCCTATGGCAGCATACGTGTGGGTAAGGCCCCGGCTCCACTACTACCCCATAGGACCCCTCTCCCATAAATCTTTGCTCCTTCCCAGCTGACGTGTTCCTTTTTTGTCCTCCTCCATGTGGACCATGGTTCGGTTTGACTACCTGAAGATTCCCCACCGCGTGACAGTTGCCCGTGGCCAGTGGAATATGTCCCCCACCGATACGCCCCAGCTGAGAGCGGGGTAAGGGGTATATGCAAAGTAAGCGCTGAAGTTGGATTGGAAGATGTGTGCGCTGGCCGGATGCCCTGCTGAGAGCGGGTGGCCCTAATCTGCTGGGTGCTGGACACTGGAAGGTCCTGGTCGGCTCTGGGCGGTGGAGTGGTGAGATAAAAACTTCCTATGGATTATGGCAGCAAGTGTTTGTTTGTCAGTTACCTATCATTTTTTTCCTCCATTGTGTGGTGCCATCCTGCTGACAGTCATGGTGGCTGGAGGCGGTGCTCCGGCCAGCGACTTCCTGTTTCGGGTCCCGCGGTCGGTCTGCGCATGCTTGATCGCGGGACGAGACCGAGGCTTGGCTCGCGCATGCGCGCACGCTACGGCGCTGGCTGGCGCCAGTGGATGATGTCACTATGGGCTTATTAAGCCTGGGGAGCCGCACAAGCCTCGGGAATGACTGCAAGGATATCGGCATCTTCCCCAGGCTGTGCTCTTGGTTTCCCCAGGTATGTGAGCAACACAGGGGGGAGGGAGAATGGGTAGTGTCAGCACGATTCTTACTCTTCCTCTCCCCCTAGGTGACTGTAACCATGGACTCTCCTCTGCCCCCTGGTGGTCAGCCCTTGCCCAACAGGTACCTAATGGTCCTGCAGGTAGGGGGAGGGCTGGGGGAGGGTCACAGCACATCCGGATAACCTCCTCTATGAGGCAGTCCCTCCTTTGGTGGCTCCGGCGCAAGAACCTCTCCAGATGCCACTCTCTGATTCCAGCCACCTGGCTAACAATGCCAGCAACTGGGGCTGGAGTGCTCACTGCTTGTCAGAGGTGGCGCAAGGCAAGTGGGACTTCCCGGCCCAAGGGAATGCCTCAGTGAAGGCGGACTTCCTGTCCAGAATAGAGCTAAACAACAACGAGTGGTCCCTACACAGAGGGGTCTTCAACTGGATCCTGATGCTGGGAGTGTTGCCGGAGGTGGACCTATTTGCCTCAGCTTGCAATTGCAAATTGGAGAAATACTATGCGAGGTTCCGAGATTCTCAGGCTTCGGGGATAGATGACCTTTCAGACCGGAGATTTCGCCGGGCATACGCCTTCCTTCCGGTACCGCTAGTCTTTCAATTTCTTCGGGGGAACTCAGGACAGAGGCAGTGGAGGTGTTGTGGTAATACCATTTTGGCCCAACAGGCCTTGGTTTCCACTGCTGATGTGCCTCAGCTTCAGGGACCCAGTTCTCCTTCCTTCCAGACCAGATCTCCTAGCTCAAGGAGCGAAGCTGTATCCCTGCCCTGCGTATCTGCACCTCAGGGCCTGGTTCTTGGGAGGGGAAGGCTGGAAGCCCTAGGTTGTCCGCAGGAGGCAATCCCAACTCGTCTAAGCGCAAGAAGGAGAAGTACCAATAGAGTTTACGAACGTATCTGGTCAAAATTCTCACATTATATGGACTCCAGATCTGCCTTGTTCCTGGGCCAATAATCATCTTGTTCGCCAATTCTTCAAAGGGGTAATTAGGCTTAGGCCTCAGAAGAAGTCAAGGTTCCGCAAGTGGGACCTTCCACTCGTCTTGGATTTCTTGTCGAATCTTGGCTCTAGTTCCAGTAAACGGCTGTCAGTCAAGGAGTTGACAATGAAGATGGTCTTTCTAGTTGCTGTCACCTCGGCGAAACGAGTGTCTGAAATTAGAGACTTGGGTTCGGTGGAACCCTTCCTCACCTTTTTTCCTGACAGAGTGGTCTTAGTCCCCATGCTGGGGGCTAGACCGAAGGTGTCTACGGTTTTCCATGAGAACCAGGAAATTGTCCTTCCGACCTACAATACAGCAAACAACACGGAAATTCACCCTCTGGACATGGGTCACACATTGAGTCAATAATTGGAGGCTACAGCTCCTTTTCGTAAGTCGGAGCACCTCTTTGTTCTGCTACAGGGGAAGAACAAGGAAATGAAGGCCTCGACAAGATCGATATCATCCTGGATCGTTCAGACCATTCAGTGGGCATACAGGGCAAAGGGCACGGCTCCTTCCACCCGAGGTATCGCGACATCGTGGGCAGCTTCACGCCATGTGGCGCCAGATATGATTTGTAGGGCGGCTTCCTGGTCATCTATAGACACGTTTATGTCTCACTATTGTGTTGAGCCAGCGGCTCTTTCCTCAGTTAACTTTGGTGCTTGTGTCTTGTCTGTAGACAATAATATTAATAATTAAATCTTTACTTTCCCAGCAATTCCCACCCGTGTGTGTAGTGAGTTATTTCCCACATGTATGCTGCCATAGGAGTCTGTCAGGAAAATGGAAAATTTACTATCAGATATTTACCATAATTTTCCTTTCCTGATAGACTCCATGGCAGCAGGAGTCCCCTCCCCAAGGCCTGGAGTAGGCCATTTACAGAAAACGTCAGCTGGGAAGGAGCAAAAGATTTATGGGAGAGGGGTCCTATGGGGTAGTAGTGGAGGCGGGGCCTTACCCACACGTATGCTGCCATGGAGTCTATCAGGAAAGGAAAATTACGGTAAGTATCTGCATTTTCCATTTTCAAGAATTGAAATGAAAAAAAAAAAACTGTAAAGTTAGCCCAATTTTTTTTCGTATAAGGTGAAAGATGATGTTACTCCGAGTAAATAGATACCTGACATGTCGCGCTTTAAAACTGCGCACATGCATGGAATGGCGAGAAACTTTTTAAAAATCTCCATTTAAAATTTTCTACAGGTTACCTGTTTAGAGTTACAGAGGAGGTATTGCTCTAGAATTATTGCTTTCGCTTTAGCGATCGCGGCGATACCTCACGTGTGTGGTTTTAACGCTGTTTACATTTGCGGTCATGTATGCGTTTGCTTCTGCGCGTTATTTTTTTAATTTTTCTTACATGGTCTCTTTAATTTTTTTTTTTTTTTGATCACTTTCATTGCTGTCACAAGGAATGTAAACATCCCTTGTGACAGTAATAGGCTGTGACAGGTCCTCTTTATGGAGGGATCTGGGGTCTGGTGGACACTGGCAGCACTGGTGGACACTGATTGGTAACACTGGTGGGCACTGATTGGCAACACTGGTGGGCACTGATTGGCAACACTGGTGGGCACTGATTGGCAGCACTGGTGGGCACTGTTGGGACTGCACTGATTATCAATGTAGATGTCCCCTGTGTGGATTTGCCAGTTATCGGAGGAGAGAGGAAAGCCGATAACCAGCAAATCCTGTTTACTCTGTGATCAGCTGTGATTGGACACAGCTGAGCACATAATAAAAGGGTGCTGTGATTGGCCCTTTACCCCAATGTGTGATCAGCTGTGTCCCAGGGACACAACGAGCACAGATGCCTATGGATATGCTCAAGAAACGCAATCACGGGAGGAGGTCATATGACGCCCTCCCGGCAACGTGCGACTGCGCTGTAGCCGTCATTCGGCTATAATGTGGTCATGAAGAGGTCAATATGTACAGCAATCCTACAGAAATAATCAAATAGAAAAAAATGTGCATGCTCAGAAACATAGAAGAGCCCTACACTTCCTCTTCTACTATGCTAGTACGTAGCTACGCACAATGTCAATGCCATTCCAACTACATCACGATATGCACTTTGGAAAATTGAACAATCGGTCATGCGATTTTCTTATGGTGGGCACCAGGCTTTAGATCTGATTGGCTGCAGCGGGAGTTGATAATGATAGTTGGGTTTCCTTTGTGATGATTCCAATGATGAAGCATCAGGCTGAATTATTTTGATATAAAAATAATTGCCAGACGAAGCCAGATAACAGTTAGACTGGCACGTTCCCGGCGGGGATTTAACCCCGCGGAGGGTTGCTCATTAACACGCCGTTCTAATTGAAACATTGCAGAGTTTTGTTGCCTCATTAGTCCCGTGTTTGAAGACTCCGCCATCTGTGAGCGCGCTCGGAGAGGGAACATCGCGTCACGAGCGTCTGTAGGAACGCGTGAGGCGACCATCGTTATCGCAACAGTTTACAGAACACATGAATGCGAGATGGAAGGGAGTCAGGATTCACTGATATTGTATATGTAGCACCCCTCTGAGACCCCAAAGGCAGATTAGCACACCCAAGAAGGCAGGGGCAGCTAGCATTTCACCCCCAGGGCTGAGTCCATGGCTAAAATGGGGGGACAGAGAAAGGATATTGGGCGCCAGTCATTTTTGTCGTTTTAAAATTTTATTGCAGAACAGTTAAGGAGGTGAGGGTTGGGGTCCCAGATACCACAGGTCAGCCATCACTAAATGGCGGACCTCGGTCCGTACATGGACCGAATGATAGTCCTATCCGTACCGCGGCTCGCCATTTAGCAGCCTGTGTGTCCTCTCCCAGGTGGTGTGCTCCTTCTCCCCTGCCGACACATCCTTTCCAGCAGGCATGTCCAGGAAGAGGGCGGGAGCTGCCCAACATTTCCAGTTAACAAGCCAGTGATTTGGTGCTAGGATGTGGGGGGCTCCTAGCAACCACCCATCTGCCTGTTAACATGAAAGGTTGGGCAGCTCCCACCCTCTGCCGTGCCTTCTGCTCCTTTTTTTACTAATTATAATATAAAATTATCGTTATATCTGATATATATATATATATATATATATATACTGTATTTATATTTATTTATAATACGTTAATGTATATTTTTTATTTAATGTATAATATATATTTATATATTTTATATATATATATATACACACACACACACACACACACACACAGTATTTCACAAAAGTAAGTACACCCCTCACATTTTTGTAAATAATTTATTCTATCTTTTCATGTGACAACACTGAAGAAATGACACTTTGCTACAATGTAAAGTAGTGAGTGTACAGCTTTGTCCCCTAAAAATAACACACAGCCATTAATGTCTAAACTGCTGGCAACAAAAGTGAGTACACCCCTAAGTGAAAATGTCCAAATTGGACCCAATTAGCCACTTTCCCTCCCCGGTGTCATGTGACTCATTAGTGTTACAAGGTCTCAGGTCCCAGGTGGGAATGGGGAGCAGGTGTGTTAAATTTGGTGTTAACGCTCTCACTCTCTCATACTGGTCACTGGAAGTTCAACATGGCACCTCATGGCAAAGAACTCTCTGAGGATCTTAAAAAAAGAATTGTTGCTCTACATAAAGATGGCCTAGGCTATAAGAAGATTGCCAAGACCCTGAAACTGGACTACAGCACGGTGGTCAAGACCATACAGCGGTTTAACAGGACAGGTTCCACTCAGAACAGCGCCTCACCATGGTCAACCAACGAAGTTGAGCTGGTCTGCATGGCTGTCATCACAGAAGGAAGCCTCTTCTAAAGATGATCAATGTGTCAATATTTTGTGTGGCCACCATTATTTTCCCCTCAGAACAGCGCCTCACCATGGTCGACCAAAGAAGTTGAGTGCAGTGCTCAGCGTCATATCCAGAGGTTGTATTTGGGAAATAGACGTATGAGTGCTGCCAGCATTGCTGCAGAGGTTGAAGGGGTCAGCTTGTCAGTGCTCAGACCAAACGCCGCACACTGCATCAAATTGGTCTGCGTGGTTGTCATCCCAGAAGGAAGCCTCTTCTAAAAATGATGCACAAGAAAGTTTGCAAACAGTTTGCTGAAGGACAAGCAGACTAAGGACATGGATTACTTGAACCATGTCCCGTGGTGTGATGAGACCAAGATAAACTTATTTGGTTCAGATGGCAGCAACCAGGTGAGGAGTACAAAGACAAGTGTGTCTTGCCTACAGTGAAGCATGGTGGTGGGAGTGTTATGGTCTGGGGCTGCATGAGTGCTGCCGGCACTGGGGAGCTACAGTTCATTGAGGGAACCATGAATGCCAACCTGTACTGTGACCTACTGAAGCAGAGCATGACCCCCTCCCTTCGGAGACTGGGCCGCAGGGCAGTATTCCAACATAACGACCCCAAACACACCCCCAAGAAGACCACTGTCTTGCTAAAGAAGCTGAGGGTAAAGGTGATGGACTGGCCAAGCATGTCTCCAGACCTAAACCCTATTGAGCATCTGTGGGGCATTGAGGAGCGCAAGGTCTCTAACATCCACCAGCTCTGTGATGTCATCATGGAGGAGGGGAAGAGGACTCCAGTGGCAACCTGTGAAGCTCTGGTGAACTCCATGCCCAAGAGGGTTAAGGCAGGACTGGAAAATAATGGTAGCCACACAAAATATTGACACTTTGGGCCCAATTTGGACATTTTCACTTAGGGGTGTACTCAGTTTTGTTGCCAGCAGTTTAGACATTAATGGCTGTGCTTTGAGTTATTTTGAGGGGACAGCAAATTTACACTGTTATACAAGCTGTACACTCACTACTTTACATTGTAGCAAAGTGTCATTTCTTCAGTGTTGTCACATGGAAAGATAGAATAAAATATGTACAAAAAATGTGAGGGGTGTACTTACTTTTGTGAGATACTGTATATTATAAATAAATATGATCCTATTATTATAGAAATAATAATATATTAAACACTTACATTACGTTTAATAGTATTATTATTATTTTATATTAGTAATAATATATATATATATACTATTTAATTTATTATAAAATATTATAGTACTTGTATGGCCTATATTGTCCTCAATTTCGGTCCTCCTAACCCACCCCCCCTTTTTTTTTTAATCTTAAAAGTTTGTAACGTTAATTCAAATTCCCACTGGTGATCTTATGATGGTCGGTGTGTATCTTTCGGTTTACTATTGTAGTATTTTCTAAGTTAATGTTTTATGCCGCCTGCTTCGCAGTTTTGCGCTTTGTTTGCTCTTGGATGATTCAAGCGCGGCCGACTGTAGGCCTTTTTTTTTTATATTTTTCTGTCTACCACTTTATCTTTGTAAAACGCAAAAAAATTATTGTAACAAAAAATATTATAGTACTATTATAGTAATAATATTATATTTAATAAACTTTTACATTATTATAAAATAATTATGGGAAGACGCTATTGCCCCGTAAAAACTCTTACAATTTCTTCCACCACTTTTACTGTGTAACTCAATTATTTCTGACTTCTAAACACTTGGCACAATAAATAAGCCGCCTACAGAAACAAGGTTTAAACTGTGAAATGACTTTGATTGGAATCTATTGATTTTGTTCCTTCTCGCCCGAGGCTGTTATATTGTAAGAGAGTGTTAAGGAGAGGGTGGCGGAGCCTTCGAATATCTGACACAGAGCTGCAAATTAAATAGGCCGGCTGCAAAAGTTTAGGGTTTAAATAATTTGTAGTTGAGGAAACCAGCGTGAGATTAATGAGCCCTCGCCAGCTGTAGATTGGCGCCAGTCATTGCTTCGGCTAAATGAGTAAAGCCAGCCAAACACCGATAGAACTTTCGTTGGTATAGAAATTCAGAAAAATAATCGCTCAACAGAGCATCCAATGGCACCAGACAACGGTTTATGAAAACTGAAAACGTTCATTTGGTTGACATGTCAATGTTTCGAATTCCACATTCACAGTTAGGATTTCTTCAGTTCGAGAACGTTTTTCGTTGTTCTCTTTTGATTTCCCTCATCGCTACAGTCAAAAATCTCAATATATATTAGAAAATTAGAAAATTTTATTGGAAAATTATTAGTAACTATTAGAAAATCAGAAAACAAATTCAATTCTACTGGTGAATGGCCCCAGCTTAAATAATAACTAGGTCTATGTCAGGGTCAGGAGTGTGTAATGTACATAATGTAGGAATCGGGAGTGTGTAATGTACATAATGCAGGGGTCAGGAGTGTGTAATGTACATAATGCAGGAATCAGGAGTGTGTAATGTACATAATGCAGGGGTCAGGAGTGTGTAATGTACATAATGTAGGAACCTGGTGTGTGTAATGTACATAATGTAGGAATCGGGAGTGTGTAATGTACATAATGCAGGAATCGGGAGTGTGTAATGTACATAATGCAGGAATCAGGAGTGTGTAATGTACATAATGCAGGGGTCAGGAGTGTGTAATGTACATAATGTAGGAACCTGGTGTGTGTAATGTACATAATGTAGGAATCGGGTGTGTGTAATGTACATAATGCAGGAATCGGGAGTGTGTAATGTACATAATGTAGGAATCGGGAGTGTGTAATGTACATAATGTAGGAATCGGGAGTGTGTAATGTACATAATGCAGGGGTCAAGAGTGTGTAATGTACATAATGCAGGGATCAGGAGTGTGTAATGTACATAATGTAGGAATCAGGAGTGTGTAATGTACATAATGTAGGAATCGGGAGTGTGTAATGTACATAATGTAGGAATCTGGAGTGTGTAATGTACATAATGTAGGAATTGGGAGTGTGTAATGTACATAATGCAGGGGTCAGGAGTGTGTAATGTACATAATGCAGGAATCTGGAGTGTGTAATGTACATAATGCAGGAATCTGGAGTGTGTAATGTACATAATGCAGGGGTCAGGAGTGTGTAATGTACATGATGCATGGGTCAGGAGTGGGTAGCATACAAACTACAGGGGTCGGGAGTATGTAATGTACATAATGCAGGGGTCAGGAGTGTGTAATGTACATATTTCAAGGTTCAGGAGTGAGTAGCATGCAGAGTGCAGGGATTAGGAGGGGGCAACATACATAGTGCAGGGGTCAGAAAGGGGCCAGGGCTTGAGTCTGCCCCCCAGGCCACAGGCAGTTAGCAGAGATGGAGGTGGTGCGCACAGTGGACTGTGGATAGATTAGGGTGTGACACTGTTGCACAGTGTCAAATACATGTATATAATGTACAAATTGCAGGGATAAGGAGTATGTACTGTACAGTGTGCAGAAGACAGGGGTGGGTAAAGTACATATTTCAAGGTTCACCACTGTTTAATGTACAGATTACAGGGGTCAGGAGGTCAGGAGTGGTTATCCTACATAATGCAGAGGTCAGGAGTGTGTAATGTACAGTGGTCAGAGATCAGGGTGGGTAAAGTACATAGTTCAGGGGTCAGCAATGTTTAATATGCAGAGTGCCAGGAGTGTGTAACGTACATAGTGCAGAGGACAGGTATGGGTAACATACAGAATGCAGGGGTCAGGAATGTGTAGTGAACAGGGTGTAGGGGTCAGAAGTGGGTAAGGTGCATAGTTCAGTGGTAAGGCGTGGGAAATGTACTGAGTGCAGGGGTCAGGAGAAGGTAACGTTATAAGTGCAGGGGTCAGGAGTACGTAATGTATAGATGCATAATCGTTTGAAAACCTCACTGGCTTGTGAACCTGAGGCTGTAATTCAGATTTTAAATGAACTTTTCAGCAAAGGATTTATTTTCATGCGAATGAACCTCCTAATCTCCAATAAAAACAATTTCTATAACGAGCGAATCTGTAACACAGAATTGAATTCTCTCTCCAGTTACAATGTTACTGTTCCCCTAATGACTCGGTTTGGTGTATAATGGGCAGTTATTTCTGTCACATAGCAAAAAATTTGAACAAAATATTTCTTATAAACTTTGTACGCTATAAACAGGGAGCTCTTTATAAGACAAAGAAGAGTACTTCTCCCCCGGCAATATCAATACACGGAATGCTAACCGTTTGCACTAAATTGCTGCTGCTCCATAAATACCTGTAATATATATACAATAATACAACTAAAAGTCTCATATAAAGTATAGAACGTTATTTGTTCTGCCGCCACATAAGGAAAATGATAGGTCACAAACCAATTTCAGAGTAAGGATATGAAATAAAAGCACTTAAAGGATAAATACTCTTTTTAATAAATTGGTATACCGCGCTAATGTCAATAGATTCCTAAAAAGCTGCAACCAAAAAGCACACAATACAAGTACAGGTCAAAGCATAGAAGGAATAAGGTTGCGCTGATAACTAGATAAATTCAAAAATTCTTAGTACAGTCCATACACTCAAATCCCCATAGGAGACCGACTGCACGGCACAGCGGCAGCGGCTGATATTAGTGGCTGAAAGAACAGCCAGTGTGTCAATCCAAATGAAATGTGATTATCCACCACCTGATAAATAACCTGCTTACCGACAGCAAGGACATAAAGCGCCTGTGGCTCTAGCCCAGCCAAGGTCCCTGTAAAGGGTCACCGGATGGCTCTAATCCGTGCTCCCGATCTCCGCCAGAAAGGTCAAACTCACCCAGATGGGTCTCCCAGGGTTAGCAGCGGTTTCCACGTGTGGAGTATAAAGCTCACCATAGAGTAGTACAGTCATATACTGGTTTATTATAATAAAAGTGAATGCACTTACAAAATTTCTCTTTAAAATCTCGCATAAGGAAAAGCCGGCCGGCCGTAAGAACAAGCCCATCTCTCGGGTTAGTAAAACAAAGCAGTGACTTCAGCGCGTCCTCCCGACGTACGTTTCGTCATTAGAAGACGTCGTCCGGGGGATCATACCAATAATTTGGAATTTGTTGGAAAATTAATGAAATTAAACAAAACAAAACTAAATGAATTCCGAAATGAATCAACAAAACAAAATTAGTAACATAACAAATCTATACAAAACTAAACAAAACACATTTTTACCTTCTGCACATGTCTACCCAATGCTATCATGGGGGCTTCTTAAAAATGATAAAATTGCCCTGGACAGCAAGTGGTTCAACCATAATGAACTGCATGGCCTTTGAACTATGGCCAGCAGGCATAGATGGGGCAAAAAGGAGGCTTTTGGTTAAATCAACCCCCTCACTATAAAAGGTGGGGGGGTGCACAGAGCAGCCATAGTTTCAGTGAATTGGAAGCTGTTGTAGTTAAAGCTGACAAACGGCATAGGGAGAGATTATCATTAAGGATGGGCCTCACGTTTGGGCGGAACCCATGTTCAGTCCAAATTTTGGTTGTTCAGAGTTCGGACTATCACTGAGCCTTGAACCTCCGGCTGTCCGGTGGAAAGCTGTCATTCAGGCGGTGTAGCAACGGGGAGCAGATGAGTCAGAGTCACCGATCTCGGCATGTTTTTGTTTCAGAAGGTGTTGGGTGGCATTCATATTGATTGACGTGGATCCACATTGCTGGTCGGTGTGACTGGCAATGGGTTTACATTGTGGGACTTTTTTGGGTTTGTTCATTTTTTTTGAAGTGGGATTCCAGATTTCAAAAAGTCCCCTAGCTTAGAAACCCCTACAACCTCCGGCCAGGGTTGTGGGGAAGTGGTCAACATGGAGACAAGGAGCTTTGCCAGGGGGGTCCCTCCTGCAAAGGCATTCCCCCATGTTGGGGGCATGTGGCCTGGTAATGGTTCGGGGAAGGAGGCTGCACTTGGTTGCATTGGTCTAGTATTGATTTTGGGGGAATCCATGCTTTTCATGTGAGGTTCCATCTTAAAATCCATACCAGTTTTGGATAAGTATCTGGTATAATTTTTATAGGGGGAATCCTACACAGTTTTTTTGTGGGGTCTGATATATATTTCTAGGGGGGACAACACACAGTTTTTTTTTATGTGTGGGGGGGTCCCCCATTAAGATCTTCATCAGACCTTCATCTGCGATAAGGGTCTGGTATATATTTCCAGGGGGACCCCACGCTGTTCTTTTTGTGTGTTTGGGGGTCCCTAACATTTTTATCAGACCTTCATCTCTGATAAGGGTCTGGTATATATTTCTAGGGGGTACCCCACGCAGTTGTTTTTAGTGGGGTCCCCCCTTAACATCTTTATCAGACCTTCATCTGTGATAAGGGTCTGGTATATATTTCTAGGGGGGACCCCACACAGTTGTTTTTTTAGTGGGGTCCCTATTAACATCTTTATCAGACCTTCATCTGTGATAAGGGTCTTGTATATATTTCTAGGGTGTAGTTTTTTTTGTGTGTTTGGGGTCCCTAACATTTTTATCAGACCTGCATCTGGAATAAGGGTCTGGTATATATTTCTAGGGGGGCCCCACACAGTTGTTTTTAGTGGGGTCCCCATTAAGATCTTTATACTACCTTCATACGAGACAAGGGTCTGGTATTTATTTCTATGGGGGGCTCCATGTAGTTTTTTTGTGTGTCTTGGGGTCCCTAACATTTTTAATCAGACCTTCATCCGGGATAAGGGTCTGGTATATATTTCTAGGGGGTACCCCACACAGTTTTTTTTTTTGTGGGGTCCCCATTAAGAACTTTATCAGACCTTCATCTGGAATAAGGGTCTGGTATATATTTCTAGGGGAGACCCCAGACAGCCCGATGACGTGGGCACATCACAGTACATTGGGGAACCTACAGGTAGGCCGTATTATAGGCTTACCTGTAGGTTAAAGTGGTTGTCATGCATTGACAACCACTTTAAGATCTTTATCAGACCTTTATCGGGGATAAGTGTCTGGTATATATTTCTAGCGGGGGCCCCACACATTTTTTTTTGTGGAGTCCCCCATTAACATATTTATCAGACTGTGGTAAGTGTCTGGTATAGACACACTGGAGCTTGAGAGGAAGGTTGCAGAGTGCAGAACCACAAGTGAAAACTTGATTTACTAAAGGCAAAAAGACTGTGATGCAAAGTGCAGTCGCTCCAGAGCTTAGTAAATGAGCAGAAGCTCTGCTGACTTCCATCATCCAATCATGTGCAAGCAAAAAATGCTGTTTTTTTTTTTATTTTCCTTGCATATGATTGGGTATTCTTTGCAATGCAAAGCCTTACTTAATTTACTAAGCTCTGGAGCAACTGCACTTGCAGGGGAGCAACTGCACTTTGCAAAGTGCACAGTCTATTTGCCTATATGAAACCACCCCTATGCATTATGAAACGCACACTAAATCTGTCTGCGTTGAATTTTATGAAACTCGGAGGAATGGGTAATGCAGGTGTTGACTATAACATAGTTGTAAAGCTTCCTGATAGTGTTCACTGATTGATTTTAGTGGTTGCTGAAAGAAGCTCTTAAAGTGGTGCTCGTTAAAAGATATACCTGTTGCCATGGCAGCACCAGCAGGTTAGTCTTTGTGAGGTTTGACAGGCCCAGCTGTCATTTAGCACTTGAGAATGTCAATGTAGGGATGAGAGGAGTTTTCCTGGCAAAATGGATCTATTTGCAAAATTAGTAAATTCACCTTTGCCAATGACATTAGCCTCTAACTTTGCCATGTGGCCAGTGGCAGCTGCAGGTATATTTTGGGGGGCAGGGGGGCAATCCATTCGATGACACCGCCCCCTTTCCCAGGTGGTCGGTCAGGTCTCCCGCACATCACAACCCCCCCCCCCCCCCCGTCAGTCGATCGATCGGTCGGTCACCAGCCCCGCACTTACCCCATCTAGGTCGTGGCCTTGCGGCAGGCGATGGCTTCAGCCTGCGTCTCCTCCTTCCTCAACTTCGCAGTGGCATGGCTTTCCCTGCGTCTCTTCCCTCCTCCTCCTTGGCGGCCAACAGGAATGCTTCTCCTCTCGGGCAATCGGGTCTCAGGACCCACTTCCCGAGCCGGGTTTGGCTGGGAAATGAATCTGGAAGACAATAGCGAATATTAATTCACTATTGTCAAACAACTGGGTGGGCTCGGGGAGCAGAGCCCACCCTTTTTTGAAGCCAATTACAGCCTCCGGCTCTAATCAAGTGCTTCTAATGAAAAAAAAAAAAAAGACCCTTCGGAACAAAATGATAATTGGTTCTGTTTTCTCTAAAAGGAGGTGGATATGGGGTGGAACCAAGGGTCGGTGCTCGGAGGTGGGTAAGGGGTGGAGACAAGGGGTGACTAGGAAGTGGGGAAAAAACCCTGCCCACAGGAGCCAATACAATTCAATGGTATCCATATCCCTATAAAAACGACCAATTTCACTTTCCTCATTGACTTTATGTGTAACTTTGACCAAAACTTTTTTTCTACAAAACAATATACAGATTATATTTTGATGTCCATTGCTGTAAATAAATCAAGGATCCCATTTCTTTTGATATCAGGCAAACATGAAGGGTACAAGCACTGCAACCGTGGAGGCGAAGGATATGAGGAAGGGAGTCCTCCAGAGGTACCGGATCACCGATCTCAAGATTCCCCAGAATTATGAGATCAAGGTTACACCAATCACCGCCTTTGGACTTGGAGACCCTGCCACGCGCATCATCCGATACACAGAGCGTAGGTACCCTATTGCCACTCCATACAGCTGTCGTGTTGTTGTACATATTGTGGTTTTTACCTTCCTTAAGCTGAAACTTCTCATTTCATATACAAGAAGCTGTTGTCACCTCTGTCAACCATAGGTGTTGCAAGATGGTGACATGAAATGAAAATAAGCCTGTGTAAATGTTAAAGGGTCACATCACACAAGACTGATTAGCCATTAACAGAATCTTTGGAAAACAAGCCATCTACTTTACACTCATGTTGTCAAAGATTTTATGGTACCATAATTGTTGGTGGCCCACCTGGCCAAGTATATATGTTAGTCTTTAAATTGTTTCCTGTATCCACGTGGATATCAGTTGGATGGTAGGTCCAGGCTATACTTTCGGCCTGACTTATGCTCAAATTGAATTTAAACCTTACCTCCGACCCCTTGTCATTCAACTGTCAAATGGCAGAGCCTCTACTGCCCAGGTGATAGGTGAATGAGAGGATGTGGTCATTAGCCTAGGATCTAATGGCTCTACAGAGGTCAATGAGAAGACATATGATCATTAGCCTAGGATCCAAGGGACTCTACAAAGGTGAGTGGGAAGATGTGGTCATTAGCCTAGGATCCAAGGGACTCTACAAAGGTGAGTGGGAAGATGTGGTCATTAGCCTAGGATCCAAGGACCTCTACAAAGGTGAATGGGAGGATGTGGTCATTGGCCTAGGATCCAAGGACCTCTACAAAGGTGAATGGGAGGATGTGGTCATTGGCCTAGGATCTAATGGCTCTACAGAGGTCAATGAGAAGACATATGATCATTAGCCTAGGATCCAAGGGACTCTACAAAGGTGAGTGGGAAGATGTGGTCATTAGCCTAGGATCCAAGGACCTCTACAAAGGTGAATGGGAGGATGTGGTCATTAGCCTAGGATCCAAGGACCTCTACAAAGGTGAATGGGAGGATGTGGTCATTGGCCTAGGATCCAAGGACCTCTACAGAGGGGAATGGGAGGATGTGGTCATTAGCCCAAGATCCAAGAGGCTCTAAAGGGACAGGAGGATTGACTGGAAGACTAACACAATCACGTTCTGGCACCTCAAGTTTATTTAAGGCTCAGTAAGTGGCCAGGTCTAGGAGTTAGAATTTATAAGGCTAAAAATAGGTTCAGAGTGGTGGAAGTCTCTACTGCCCCTCTGAAAAGCAATCCTTGGTGGATCATGGAGAAGATGTGACTTGTAGGTGTTCAGGATGCCATACTGTTGCTCATAAATGCTTGTTTTCTTTTCATTTCTTTTTTTACACCTAAAAGAGATTTTACCTCAACACAATCACAAGCCAAGCATTTGGCTTGTAGTAGCACCTCAGTCTCACTGTCTTCCATGAGCAAATTTAGCAAGCAGCACTTCTCTGCATGGGGAGATTTGCACCAAAAACTACCAGTGCTGGACTTTGGGTGCTGAGAACAAATGCCTTGCTGCTGCCCTCCTGCATGCACTTCCTTGAATGGAGCATTAGGATAGGGCACCTTACTTGGATGTCTTCGCAATGTCCATTTAAGGGCACCTGCATCATAGTATCCAGTTAAGGGCACCACACCACGTCATGGAACACCCATCAAGCTGTACATGGTGTCATGAATTATAGATGTTTGCACTTGGTCACTGAGAATGGGTAAATGACCTGTGCTTTTATGGGGTACGGAAGTAATCTCAACTCCAAAACAGATACTGTTGTGTCAGTAACTTGCTGTCAAAATAGGACACATGAAGTGGATCATAGGTTTTCATCCACTGGATGGGCTGTAGACTCATCCATTAAGCCCTATAATGGGACCCAAACTATCTTCTGTATGGCTCACTAAGCAAGTAGCCTAGACAGGGTTCCTCCAGAGGTCCCTTGGGGTTCCTTGCACAATGACCAATTCCTTCCTCTCAGATAAGTTCCCACTGACACCATTGATCTTTTTAGCTATCTGTAAGGGGGTAATTCTTCCCAATGACCACAAGTGTAAGGAGCATTCTTCCCACTGACCATCACACCAATGTATCATGAGTTGTAGATATAGTGATTTTTAGCCGGGGTTCCCTGAGACCTGAAAGTTATTTCAAGGGTTCCTCTCCGTTGAAAAGGTTGAGAAAGGCTCTCCTATACAATGAGACACTTTACTATCTCATTGAGAACTGGCAGAAATGTAATGTCTATTTCAGGGATCAGCTATCTACATAAGTAAATTTCCCTTATGTATAGAGAATTAGCACTTGTAGAACTACTTACAGATCTATTAAATCAACCATGACCCCAGTCCTGTGTAGAGATAGGCAAACTTTTAAAAAAAACTCTCAGTCCTCCGAAACTCAGAATTTCCAAGCTGGATGTTAATAGGGAATGCAAACTTGTGCATTAAAAAACAACAATTGATGCAAAATTGGGAAGCTCCTGGCAGTCACACATAACAAGATGAAGGGGATTAAAAATGGATAAATTGGGATGCCCTGAGGAGATCACAAAAAAAAAACAGCAGCAGCATCTATGCAAACTGAAAGCCCCAAGAAAAGGGGAATACTTCGGAAGCAATGTGGGCCCTGGTGAAACTGGCAGTCAAGCTAAGAGTGACTAGGCTTCGGTTAAAGCAGAAGCAGATATGAAATCAAGCTCACCATGGTATTCAGCTTTAGGATATTAACCATAGCCAGAGTTTCTGTTTGAAATCATAGAGCCCTGTGAAGCTTTACCCAACCATGCCCAGGTGTCCCTGCTCACCCAGTGGGACCCAGTACAGTGCCTGTCTCCTTTGTACACTCAGGACCACCATTAGAAAACATGGGGCCTTGTGCACCCTTCCTGACCATGCCCAGTTAAGCCTGCTGACCCAATGGGGCCCAGGACAAAGCCTTCCTCCTCTGTATTCACAGAGCCACCATTAGAATCATGGGACCCTATGCAGTCTACCTGACCATGCCCAGGTAACCTTACTGACCCAATGAGGACCAGGACAGTGTCTGTCTCCTCTGTATTCCCAGGGCCACCATTAGAAACATAGGACCTATGCAGCCTTCCTGACCATGCCAGGTTACCCTACTGACTAAATGGGGCCCAGGACAAAGCCTGCCTCCTCCATACACAGAGGGCCACCATTAGAAATCATGGGACTCTGTGCAGCCTACCAGACCATGCCCAGGTAACCCTACTGACCCAATGAGGAGCAGGACAGTGTCTGCCTCCTCCATACACAGGGCCACAATTAGCAATCATGAGACCCTGTGCAGCCTGCCTCACCTTGCCCAGGTAACCCTACTGATCCAATGGGGCCAAAGCCTGCCTCATCTGTACACACAGGGCCACCATTAAAAATCATAGGACCCTATGCAGCTTACCTGACAATGCCCAAGTAACCCCACGGACCCAATGGGGCCCAGGACAAAGCCTGCCTCCTCTGTGCACACAGGGCCACCATTAGAAATCATGGAGCCCTGTACAGCCTACACGACCTTCACTGACAGGGGTTTAAGGCAGTCCTCCTGTACCAGGCTCAGGCCCCATAAGGTCAGCAAGAGGGCCCAGGCCCAGTAAAGGAGGACTTCTTTTACCCTCCTATCAGTAGCCCTGACCATAGCCCCAACCCTAAACCTATTACATCTTCTAACTTTTACAAATACCAAGTAAGAAAGCCTAAACCAACTAACTACGATACAACGCAACCTAACACGACAAAATGCCAGGACGAATTTGAGCCACAATATAACAATGTCAACATATTTATTGCTGAAATAAAATAACCCAAGTACCTGTAGATAAAAAATATGATATTTATCGAAATAGATGAACTGGTAACTCGGAGCACTCAGGATCATGGCACTGCTTGGTCCTCATGGTCCCTAGCCTGACACTGGAGAGGTCATCTTCGGGGTCTTGGCTTGGTTCTGGTATTATTTGGTAGACCTGGGCTTGTGGTTCCCTTCTCTCTAGTTAAACATGTCAGATCCTATAACACACCAGTGACTGACGTGGAGAGACCGCATCTAATATTCTCACCACATTCCTGCTCCTTTTCCGACCCGTTTCCCATCAACGTCTCCTGTGAGGGGACTCGGCTGGGTGGATGACCGCAGACCAGTGACGCGTAATGACGGATAGAGACAGAGTGTGTGTGAGTGAGCCGGCCCCACTGCCCACGTTATAATACCTCTGAATCATCGTGCTGAATAATTATAATATTGCACCCGTCACCCCGGCCGAGTGAGTGTGTGTGAGACAGAGATAGGCAGTAATGCGCAGTGACCAGACGCCAGTAGGTGGGTCGGCTCAGGGGAGTGTCCTCTGCAACTACCCTTTGCCCAGCCTTTTCCTCGTCCTTACACCACTCTTATAATCTACGCCAGAGAGGTGCAGTCAGTGACCACACAATATCCTAGACTGTACAAATTGATCTCTCTTCCCTTGGTGTTCGGGTCCAGATGGTTTATTATGGTCTTGGTTCGGTTCTGGGGCTTCTACTGGAGAGGTCACAGTCCGATCCCTGGTACTCCTGGTTCGTC